>JAPYZL010121142.1:0-14708 GCA_030522825.1 Platygaster orseoliae
TTACTTTGAAGGGGACAAAATAGATATTCATGAATAAATAAATAATTCTTGAAAAAACATGAAATTCGCGATACTTTTTGAACAAACCTCGTATTTTAGTAGTTGATTTCAATAGTCGAACAGTTGATATATGCGTTTGTTGAGTTCAAACAACTGTCAAACAGTTATTTTCACTTATTAATCCAGTGAAATTCATAGATTCAACCAGTTGAATCTACTGATTGACAAGTAGACGACGTTTGTCTATTTGGAATAATCAAATAGACAAACAACCAGCGATAATCATCTGTTTCCGATTTAGAGAGAACTTAATAACTGTTTTAGTAGTTGATTTCAATAGTCCAACAATTGATTAAAGTGTTTGTTCAGTTAAAATAACTGTCAAACAGTCATTTTCACTTATTCATCTAGCAAAATTTATCCATTCAACCAGTTGAACCTACTGGTTGACAACTGGACGACTTTTGTCGATTTGAAACAGTCAAATAGATTAGCAATCCATGATAATCAACTGTTTCAGATTTAGAGAGAACTTAAATGACTGTTTTAGTAGTTGATATCAACTGTCGAACAGTTGCTTTAAGTGTTTTTTCAGTTAAATCAACTGTAAAACAGTCATTTTCACTTATTCATCCAGCGTAATTCATCAATTCAATCAATTGAATTTACTAGTTGACAAGTAGGCGTCTTTTATCACTTTAAAACAGTCAAATAAACTGGCAACCAGTGATAATCAACTGTTTCAGATAAAGAGGTAACTTAAATGACTGTTTTAGTAGTTGATTTCAATAGTCAAACAGTTGATTTAAGTGTTTGTTCAGTTCAAACAACTGTCAAACAGTTAGTTTCACTTCTTCATCCAAGATAATTCATCGATTCAACCAGTTGAATCTACTGGTTGACAAATGGATGACTTTTGTCGATTTGAAATAGTCAAATAGACTGGCAGTCATTGATAATCAACTGTTTCTAATTCAGAGAGAATCTTAATGACTGTTTTGGTAGTTGATTTTAAAAGTCAAATAATTGATTTAAGTGTTTGTTCAGTTAAAACAATTGTGAAACAGTTATTTTCACTAATTCATTCAAGGGTATATAGGGGAATTCATTGATTTAACCAGTATAATCTACTAGTTGACAAGTGAACGAATTTTATCGATTTAAAACACTGAAATAGACTGGTAACCAGTGATAATCAACTGTTTCAGTTTCAGAGAGTAACCTGGATAACAGTGAACTTAAATGACTGTTTTGATTTAGGTGCTTTTTCAGTTAAAACAACTGTCAAACAGCTATTTTCACTTATTCATTCAGAGGAATGTATCGATTCAACCAGTTGACTCTACTGATTGACAAGTGGATGACATTGTTCATTTCAAACAGTCAAATAAACTGGCAACCAGTTATAATCAACTGTTTCACATTTAGAAAGAACCTAAATGACAGTGAACTTAAATGACTGTTTTGGTAGTTGATTTCAGTTGTTGAACAGTTAATTAAAGTGTCGGTTAAGTTAAAACAACTGTCGAACTATTAATTTAAGTGTTTGTTCAGTTTAAACAACTGTCAAACAGTTATTTTCACTTATTCATCCAATGGAATTCATCAATTCAACCAGTTGAATCTACTGATCAACAAGTAGAAGACTTTTGTCGATTTGAAATAGTCAAGTAGACTGGCAACGAGTGATAATCAACTATTTCAGATTCAGAGAGCACAACTCGATTTTTACACTTCAAAGTCACTATCCAAAAATCAAAAATTTTCTAAAACTCCCTTTTCCCTTCGAATCCACTTATGTTTACCACCAGTTCCATCCAAGCTCGGGAAGTCACGCTGTTATGAGTACCTCGTTACTTCCGAAGACTGGAATTCAGCCGCGGCATAATGTTTCGTTCGTGTAATCTGTCAAGGACGCTAACATTTTGCGAGGCACGACAGTGCAGTGACATAGGAACCGGAACGGATGGAGGTGCGTCCTGGATCGATGATTCCGGCGCTTCGCACACAACGGCGCGTACACATATATCCGGCAATCTCGCGAACTTCGCCCCCGCAGAACGAGCTAGTTCACGCCTGCAGACGTTCTCTTTGTCCCTTTTCTTTTATCTCTTCGCGAGCCTTTATCGCGGAGTCAATGAAATTAGTGTGCGATCGCTCGCCACGAAAGGATCCAATTTGGATTAGACACCGGCATACTCCCAGACGACGATAATTTCTTCAGCCCGGATACCTCTCAAAAATACGAAAGCCCCGAAATCCTTCAATATCACGTGATTGTCTTCTCGAAATAGAACAGTGAAACAACAATTCACTGAATAAAAAAGAGTTTCCATCAAAATTTTGACTTTAAAAGTCAGAATTACAAGACAGCAATTTTTGCGTTACACAGTATCATGACCATTCGGCTTTTAACAGTGTGAAAATATCGGAATGCTCACGACGCGTAGTCGACTATTTCGAAGTATAATTGCCGTGTCATAATTCTTCATTCAGCACTCAAATTACTCGATTCAATCGACCTGTCGATGACCAGCACATCGGTGGATGGTTTTTGCGATTCTAGTTGGATGGATTTGTGATTTCTAATGAGCCTTGCGATTCTGTCGACTGTAGATATTCAGTTTCCACTACAATTAAGCGATTAATGTCTCGTATCGCGCTCGTACGACTTCCAATCGAATCGGCTCCGTTATTACTAGGGTCTTTGAGCGTAGCTTTACACAATAATCTTTAGAAAAGTTGACAAAAAAAGATTGGTATATGGAATAATGAATAGGTATCGCGTTTCTCTGTTTAACTCTTTTCTTTTTTTTTTCGGAATGTTCAGGACAATATTTTTTGTTAAATATTTGCTTTTAGAAGAATCATGGAGTTGGCTTGAAGAAAATATTCTCCTTTCTTTTTGAAATATCTCGGTCACGTACGTCAACAAATGTTGCAGCGAGAAAATGTCCATCATAATTCCATCCGACACTCTGAGCAGTTGTCACAGCAGAACTCCCGGAAGTGACATAAAAGTAGGTTAAAAATGTATGGGACGCGCTATATTTCAATATAAAATCTGACAAGCAAACAAGCCAAAAAATGACGAACGAGTTGTTTACCGCTCATTCTCCTGCAATTTCCTGATTTGAAACATTTATTTGATGCACTGGATTCGATGCAAGTACGAAAAATTCATGGACTTTCAGTATTTTTATCAGGGAGTGATGCTGATATTTCACAAACTTCGAATATTTTGTATAGATTTTTTGCGTTAAAATGTACGAAGAATTTAATTATGGAGGTAGGTTCAACATTGAGCAATTTCGGTAATTAACAATTGGTTTTATGTCGGTTCCATTTTAGCGAACGTTATTATACTGATTAATTGAAATGAGATTGTTGAGTGCATTCATGGTTGAATTTTGAAAACGTAAATGTAGAAAAAAATGTGTCTGAAATTCAAACTATTTAAATAAACGAAACCAACAAAAAATTTTTATTCACAATTTGCTAGTAATCGGATAATTGGACTTAAATTACTAGCGAACTGTGAATAAAATATCGTACTGTGAGTTTTGGAATTTGCCTATTTTGACGAAACGATTACAGCCCTCGGCTTCGCCTCGGGCTGCACGAAACCGACATTTCCAAAACTCGCAGTAATATACTATTTTACTACCTCTCATAGTTGAAATAATAAATAATTATCGGTTCTTAACAAATTCTCTATAATAATACGTTTTTGAATTTTCATCTTGGACGAAAGTTAAAATTGATTTTTTTCCGTTATCTTTTATTTATCGAAAGTTTAGAACTCCTGGCACAAAAAAATGTATAATACCTTCATCTTTTGAATATTTTAAAGTTTTCGCGTTTTCTGATATTTTTACAGTCGAAGTTGATCAAATAATGAATTTTCAAGTGTTTCTACTTTTAAGGAAAACATTTGAGTATTGTTTAGTAACTTGCATTAATCAATATTTTGAAAATTGAACCAAAATTTTTCGAATACGCTGTAAAATAATGAAAACTGTTTAAGATACAAGTAAAAATAGTGAAGAGCATGACATTTTTACAAAAAAATGTATCTCAAATTCAGAAGAATAATTTTGAACTTTTGAAATCAGAAAAAATTAAAATATTACATGAAAAAATTGCAAAGTAGAGTAAATTTCATTGAAACTACGAAAAACCTAAGAAACTATTTTGAACTGTCACAAATTTTAAATATGTTTTAAATAAACAATCATAAATACCGAAATTGTCAATTTTTGACAAACTGTTTTATTGTTAAAACTGTTATAAAACATACAACAGCCCTTAAAAAATCTGCTGCCTGTATAAATTTGTCTCAACTGCAAGAAAACTATCAGAAATTTTTTAAATGCCATAAACTAAGCAGATTAGAATAAATTAAATAAATTGATGAATTTATTGATATTTATAAAACATCTTAAAGAGGTTGATTTTTAAGACTACTGAATGACTTATTCATAATTGTCAAAACTGTTACTATTTGTTGAACTGTTTAAAAAACTGTAAAAAATGTTTGAATGTTTTTTTAATTAAACATTATTGTCGAGAATTCTTGAAATCTTCGAAATGTTAAAAAATGAACAAAAGCTTCCATGATAAAAACTGATAAAATGATAAAAACTGTTATATTTTTTTAAGTAGATTTTTTTTATTTGTTCATAAAACTTCAAAAAACGTTTGTACATTTTCCGAATTTTACATAACTTGCTAAGCTGTTTTAATCCTTGTCAACAATCGAAACAAAAAACTTCGAATAAATAATCAAATTTCTGAAAATTTTAGTTATTGTAATCCTTATAAAAACCTCATAAGAAAACGTTATTAGTTATGAATTAGTTATATTAGCTAAATTAGTTAAATTAATAATAATTGATAATTATAATTTTTTGTTACTCAGTTGTATTAATTAGTTATATTAATTAGTTATTGTAATCCTTATAAAAACCTTATAAGAAAACGAAATTTCTTATAAGAATTTGATTTGAAAGGTGACCGTTTAAAAACCCTAAAAACTCAAAATTTTCAATTAGAGTTTTTCAATAAATTTTTATAAGAAAAAAAATACAACAAGGTCTTGTAACTAAAGTTCTTGTATGAAATTTTGTTTTTTGATAAGGTTTTAATAAGAATAAAAAACACTAAGGAAATTTTTTTATTATTTTTAACTGTCATATTGTCAAAACTGTTATGTATTATAGAAATTATTACTAAACAAAACTTGCAAGAACTAATAAATCAGTTCAAAAGTGCAAAATACTACTGAAATTTCGAAAATATCACAAATATTTGCCCAATCTTTGAAATTGATTTTCAAAATTACTTATAACTACTATACGATGAGAAATGTTTGGTTACAGTAACCATTAGTTAAGCAAAATATGAAACAACTAAAGTTTTCATTATGACTACCAATATGTAATTCCTATAACAAAAACTATAGTTGAAATGAAAAAAACTTCGGTTGCTCCATGTTTTACTAAATGATTTGGTTTCTAGAGCCAAATATTTCTTTCCGTATAAAACAGTCATCATCTGTCAAACTGTCAAAAACTCTTGATCCGTCAGAATTCCCGCTCGAATTAAATCTAAAAAACTTCAAAAAGTAAAATGACTGTAAAAACTTTCTAAACCGTCGAAACTACCAAAACCGATTCATTATGACTACCAATATGAAATTCTTATAATAAAAACTATAGTTGAAATGAAAAAAACTTTGGTCGTCATATTCAAAACTTTGGTTGCTCCATATTTTACTAAATGACTACCCAGATAAAAATGAGTAGGTCTTTTGATATTTACATGAGATCTACGTAGATCTACATAGATCTATTTTAGTAAATATATATATGGCGAGAATTGAAAGATAGAGATCTACTTGTAGATATGCGTAAATCTACAAACATTTACCAGCAGATATATGAAAATGACCAAGATCAACAAATAGATCTATGAAGATCTTGGTAGATCTACCAACAGATCTATGGAAATCAACCGAGATCTACAAGTAGATCTACGAAGATGTATGAAGATCTTGTAGTACATCTATAAGAATCTATGGTGATCTACGAGTAGATATACAGAGATCTACCTGAAGATCCATGTAAGTCTACAGTTATCTATTATAAGGTCAAATGAGATCTATAGACATCCATAGTAGATATCTAAAGATCTCCTACAGATATCCAGATATCTGCTCATTTTTACCTGGGTAGGTTTCTACAACTAAATATTTCTTTCCGTATAAAACAGTCATCATCTGTCAAACTGTCAAAAGTTGTTTAAAATAGACCAAGTAAACCCAAAAAACCCCTAAAACCGAAATAACTGCAAAAACTTTCTAGACCGCAAAAACTCCTAAAGCCGATAAAAACTATTATAACTTGTAAAAACCCGAATTCACCTTTGTCAGTTCAAACATTCTTCATTAGTACCACCCTTATCGCGATTCGATCAATTCCAACGTTTGCAACGACAAAGCCCGGATTTGTTCCACCAAATCACAGCCCTTATATAATCTCTCCGTGCCAATCGAAAATGGATACGAAAGGCCCTTCGTGCAGCGAAACCTCGGATTATCGCACATTATTTGGAGGAAGAGATTGAATCGTCGATTGAGTTTCTGTTAAACGTATGGTTTCATTTTCTCCGGGGTGTGGCGCAAGTTGTCCAGGAACACGAAAAGTACGCGAGAGTTAGTTATTCCTGGTCGGGTTAATGGGATGCGAAGCATAGTACGGAAATTCGTGCAGTGAGAGGACAACAGAATAGCGAAAATCCGCGAGATTTCCGCCAACTTCTTAATGGACTTCGAAATGAAAATGCGAGATGGGCTTGTTTCAAAAGTAAATTAGCCCCGGTTCTCATCTTGGAACTTGTTGCGATGATTTCCGCCATTGTCGAGTTAGTTATGATTTCCTCCTTCCTGGTACCGTTGATTTGTTTAAAATATCATCCTACCGGATTTCGTTGTCCCCGTTTAACACTGGGTTTTGCGTATCATGCTCCCGTACCGTTTGCAATTAGTTGCCAAGAGCAAATTATTCCAAAATGACGGCTTTTTGCGTTACTCACGCGCCTTTTAATCTACAAACCTCGCAACTCGAAATTCTGCAAGTTTAGAAATCCCTGCACAAGTTGTGAAATTGTGGGGGGTTTTTGTGATGGCAGGAGGCAAAGGGGTACATGGAGAAAAAAAAAGCTTGTAATTGGCACTATAAATATTGGAAGAATGTGGAAAATCTATAATATCATTTAGATTATTCATATATTACATTACATTTAGACATTATTTATTTCTTTTTACCATACAATGTAGTAAACATCAACTATCGAAATTATAAGTTGATACATAGTGAAAATACTGGACATATTGCATTTTTTACTTTAATAAACAACACTTCTCAATATACAAGATATGGAAAATTACCTTACATGATCATAATTTCTACATTTTTTCATAAGTATTACTATACACGTTTGAGTTTCATTACAACTATAATAAGAATAATTATTTTGAATTAGACAATACTGTATATTGTAAGATTTAGTATATTTTATCTCTATCCTCCATTATTATATTTTTTAGTAAAAAGTACTATATTTTTCCCTCAATGTACTGAATACGCATATCAAAAAAGTTTAGGTAACTTTGTACTCAAAAATTCACATTACATTGAAACTCCTAAATTCGTAAAATTAGAGAATCTTTTACAAAAACTAGATTGTCAAAGGTTAAAAATCATGAAATGTCAAAAGAAATATTTTTTCAAAGTAAATCAGAAATTTCTGAAATTTCATATTTTACGTTATTCATACAATTTTGTTGTATTTTTTTGTATTTTTATAGATTTCGTGGAATTATATGAGTCACTTTACAGATTTCTAGAATTTCATGCTACAGTATTGAAATTTATAACGATTTTGAGTTTTTAGTATAGTATATGGTATATTGAAACTCCCAAATTCGTAGAATTAGAGAATCGTATTACAAAATCTAGATTGTCAAAGACTAAATATCATAAAATGTCAAATGAAACATTTTTATTAAGTAATTCAAGAATTTCTGAAATTCCATATTTTAAGTTATTCATCAAATTTTGTTGTATTTTTTGGTATTTTTATAGATTTCTTCGAATTATATAATTCACTTCACAGATTTTTAGAGTTTAACGCTAAAGTATTGAAATTTACAATGCTTTTGAGTTTTAAGTGTTTTTAAAGATTTCAAATTTATTTGTAGATCACTGTATAAATTTTATTGAAAATGAAATAAATAAAAAAAAAAACTATAAAATACAACAAAACTATATAACTCACATACAATCTTAATAAATTATAAGATTTATTTATCTATTATCAGTTCATATTTGTTGATTCTTTCAACAATTTATGATTAATCAGATCTCAGAAAAATGAAACCTACATAAGTATGAAATATTTAAAAATCTTTTGTATTTTTTTCGTATTCATTGGATTTCGTATTGTTTTATAATACACAAAAAAAACCGAGTAATTAGTAATATAAATATTGTAAAAATTACTTTATTCTAGGAAAATCTACAATATTATAATAATTTTTTATATATAATAATACATTTAGCATAAATAAATTTATTTTTACCATTCAGTATCGTAAAACGTCAAATATTGCACTTAAAAGTTGATATATAGTAAAAATACCATACATGTTGTATTTTTTAAATGAGTAAATAATAGTTTCATATATACAAGATATAAGAAATTATTTAACATAATAATAATTTCTACACTTTTTTATAAGTATTACTATACATATATATATATATATATATATATATATATATCTATATTATATATATAAGTTTCACTATAAATAACTACAACTACTATAAATGCCAATGACTACAATATGAATATTTTGAATAATACAACACTGTATACAGTAAAATTTCCAACATTTCATCTTTATCCCATATTACTATATTTTTTAATAAAAAATACTAGATTTTTTACTCAGTGTAGGCAGGATTAATTTTTTGGAAGGATTTTATGATACAATTTTTCTTGATATTATGTTTTTTAAAATCTATAAAATATTCAAAAATGTTAGAATTCTTTAATTCCTGGAGGATTGAATTTCAAAAAACTATATAGAAATTTTTTGTGTCATAAAACCTTTCAAGTTGTATAAATAATGAGGAAATATGAAAAATACTAAAAGTATAATAAAAAGACAAACTTCTATTTTCAGTGACTTGAAAATTACAAAAATCGAGCTTCATATTTTGAGACATTGCATTTTTGTAGAATCTAATTTTTATTCATAATTTACTGCATTAAAAGAATTTTTTTCTTATCTTCTGCATTATCAAAACTAAACATTTTCTAATAGAATTTTGTTGAAGAAAAAATTCTTTGAAAGCCAGAATTATTGTTATTTCTTAGATCGTAAAATAAAAACTTTTTTCAATATTAAAAGCTTAAATGAAACAATTTTTTATGCCTTTTAGATTTCAATAAGTATTATAATTTTTACTTATTTTATCATTCGTTAATAATATCATAATGCATTATTTTCAGAATTCGTTTTTTCGTTATTCAATTTCTACTTTTTTCATCTGTGCATAAAATAATAATTTTGTTTAAATTTTGTGCAATCGTAAAGCAAGTAAACTGATTTTTTGTAAAATAGACTATAAGCTAGAAATAAAAATTAAAAACTTCAATGAAAAATTTAAAACCTAACCTAACTGAACCTAAAGACCAAATTCAAAATGGACACAAAATTTTTGAAACACTTTTTTGCTGAAGAATTAGAATCCACGAAAATACTAGATAACTAAAAAAACCTGGAATATCAAAATTAAACCCCTAAAACCCCGCCAAAAAAAATTTTTGAGTAAAGAATTCACGGTCAACACAGGAAATCGAAATAACGTCGACAGGATTGATTTTCAAAGGAATAAGGGCCAAGTCGAGTCGTTTTATTTCGAAAGCTCGAGCTCCTGTGTAAGGTGGTACCAGAAGAAATAAGAAGCCACGTGAAGATTGCGAATCAGGTGAATCGAATATGTTGGCCGAGTATTAAATACGTGACTTTGCTTGGTAGAAAGGCAAAGGCTCCGAATGATAATTACAGAAACCACTATTATTGCCTCGGGGACGTTTTTACGAGGCACAAAAGTAATTGCGGAGACATTGAAATGCCAACGTGCATACGACACCCAACGCCACAGCGGGATTTAATGCTATTTATTCGCGATCGAATAACTCGCTCGGTTTTATCCAAGTAATTGACTTTGTAAAAGCGCGATTTTATGGAATGCAGGGGAATTAAAAGGATTTTCAATTGTAATTGAAAAGAAAATCGTCGAACAACTGTTCTCTTACTTCATACTTTTATATAATTCACAGCTCAAAAAAATTTCTTACATGCAATTCGTGATATTAAATTACAATTAATAAAAGATTTTTTTTTCAAATTGTTATTTTGTCATTTCTACCTGTTAATTAAATAAATAAAATTAAAAAAAATTCAAGTTATTGATTTCAAATTTATGTCATATTCTCAGTGGAATTTCACTGATTTGAATTCAGGGCTGGAACAAAGTTTTTTTTTTGTTTGGTTACTTACTATTTGGGTCGTGTATCCGTCGCTTTTTGTCCCCAGTTTTCATTATTTTTGCTTCATCCTGAAACGAAGGAATATATAGGTTGAAACATCGAAAAAAATCAGAGTAAAAAATACTTTCGCATATCAGTGAGTTTGAAAAACTCCGTTATTCAATGTACATTGAATGTTGTTATACGTATAATACTAAAAAATTCCGATAGTTTACCAGCATGACATAAAAAGAGTAGGTTATGAAACCGTGATTTTATTGATCGCTTGGGAAATTTGCTATTAAATTCAGGCAATTTTTTAATCTTTCAGTTAAACGTACTTTTCACATTTTCGATTTCCACGTCATTCATTATTCATATCGTCAGTATATCAAGGTAAATGTGACCAGGTTCTGAAAACGAGGAAAAAGTTTTTCCTATTCCTTGGAATGTTTTGATGAAAACATGCAAGTCATAACTCAGGAACAACTGCAATACGATTTCTTTCGCCCGCACTCCCGGCGAGAATGCGATTCGATTTTCCGGAATAACTTTGGCCATTAAGTTCTGTTACTGATTGTGCTTACAGTTTCAACTGTATTACAGTGTGGAACACCGAACTTTGATCGGCGTAGCAGCTTCTCAGATAACTTGCCTGTTAAATTATTCACTGCTACGCTGGTAACCATAATTACCAAATCGAAGAAATTTCGATCAGAGCATGGAAACTTACATACTGACGAAGTTGGCTTTCATTAATGCTATTTAAACGTCGCTCACTGCACAATCGTGATTGTTATTTCATAGGAATGCGATAAAAATGAGGTTATGAGAGCAGTCAGGCGCGTGGGTGGTTTGGGAAAAAATTTCAAACCTCTCCCAAAATTAGTATAAAATGAATTATTATTGTTTAATTTTGAAAAAACTATAATAATAGTCCTTTGAAATTAATTATAAGCAATAAAATAACTGAAAATGGTCAAAAACGTACTTACTGAAATGTAAAGAACGAATGTTTTCATATTAGTTCTTGAAATTACACAAAATTTAAAATAAGTGATTTTAACATGTTTCAAAAATAACAGTAGTCCTGGCTTAGACAATATTTTTTTGAACAAAAATTTAATTTTGAACGTTTTGCTGGAATAATGTAGAAAATATAAATTTCAAACATTGTTTTAACCTAGAGAATGATAGAGAAAATTTAGAATCTATGGAAATGTTCAAATCTAAAAAAATTTACTTGCTTTAGCATTTGATTCTAGAAATTTACATAGAAATCCAGTAAAAAGCCAGAAAATCCTTTGAAATATGTACAATATTTAAAGAAATACGAATAAAATTAAAAGATGAAATAATTCCATGTAAGAACTGTTTACTGAAAAATCTGAACAAATACTCTATGATACTTTGAATTTCAGAGTAATTTAAAATTTCAAAAAAGGGTGTATATACCAATTTTTAATACCAGTAGAAATTTCTTAGAATACTAGAAAGTTCGATCAAGTATAATAAATACCAAATATGTAATATGAAAAAATTAGAAATCTCTAAAACGTCATTCGTTCTACAATCATGATTGTTATTTCAAAGGAATGCAATAAAAATGAGGTTATGAGAGCAGTCAGGCGCGTAAAAATTACCCCTCCTAAAATTAAGATGAAATGATTTATTATTTAACGTAAAAATAGAAAAAATATAATAATAGTTCGTTCAAATTGTTTATGAATGATAAAATAACTGCAAATGGTCTAAAAAGGTACTTGCTGAAATCTAACTAATGTTTTCATGCAGTGAGAGAAATGGTTTGGTTACAGCAACCATTGATTTAGTAAAATATGGATCCACCAAAGTTATAGCAACTAATGCTTAATTTTCATGACTGATGATTAAGTTGCAATAACTACTAATTTGGTTATCATGCCTAAAGTTGTGGTTATATTACCGAAAATTTTGGTGGGCTAAAACTTTACTAAATCGATGTTTGCTGGAACCTAAAATTTCTTTCCGTGTGTGAGTTTTTGAGATTACTCAAAATTTAAAATGAATGATTTTAATATGTTTTAAGAATAACAAAAGTCCTGGCTTAGACGAAAATTTGTTGAAAAAAATTTTAATTGTAAATGTTTTGCTGGGATAATGTAGAAAATTAAAATTTGGGTAATTGTTTTAAACTAGAGGATGACAAAGGAAAATTGAAATCTGTGAAACGTTTAAATCTAAAAAAAAATTATTCACTGAAGGATTATATTTTAGAAATTTACATTGAAATCAAATAAAAATCGAAAATAAGGACGAAATGATCCATTATTACTTGATGTAAAAAAAAAACTATAATAATAGTCCGTTGAAATTGTAGGTAAATAATAAAATACTTGAAAATGGCAAAAAACGTACCTACTAAAATCTAGAATGAATTTTTTCATGTGAATTCTTGAGATTCAACAAAATTCAAAATAAGTGATTTTAATATGTTGAGAAAATTACAGTAGTCCTGGCTTTGAAAAATTTTTCTTGAACAGAATTTTAACTATAAATATTTTGCTGGGATAATGTAGAAAATAAAAATTTAGGAAATTGTTATAAACTAGAGAATGATAGAGAAAAATTAGAATCTGTGAAATGTTCAAATCTGAAAAAACTGACTCGCTGGATTTTAGAAAAATTTATTATAAAGTTAAAAAAAAATTGGATTCTAAAAATTGACGAATAAATCGAATAAAAAACCAAAATTAGGATGAAATGACACATTCTTACCTTATTTAAAAAAAAAACTATAATGAGAGTGTGTTAAAATTGTTTTTAAATAATGAAAGAACTGAAAATGATCTAAAACATACTAACTGAAATTTAGAACGAATGTTTTCATGTGAGTTCTTCAAATTTTATTACACAAAATTTAAAATAAGTAATTTTAAGATGTTTAAAAAATAACAGTAGTCTTGGCATCGAAAAAACTTTCTTGAACAAAATTTTAATCATAAATATTTTAGTGGGATAATGTAGAAAATACAAATTTAGAACATCCTTATAATTTAGAGAATGATAGAGAAAAATTATAATCTGTGGAAATGTTCAAATCTAAAAAAATTGACACATTAGAGCATTATATTTTAGATATTCATGTCTGAAATTCAATTAAATTCCAGAAAATCCTTCGAAACTTACGAAATTTCAAAAAATATCAATAAAATTAAAAGAACTCTATGCAAAAAACTGTTTACTGAAAAATCTGAAAAAATACTTTATGACACTTCGAATTTCAGAGTAATTATAAATTACAAAAAAGCGCATATACCAATTTCTAATACTTGTTAAAATCTACAAGAGTACTAGAAAATGCGATCAAATAATATAAATATCAAAAAATACAAAAAAAAACTACAAATCTCAAAAACATCAGAAACTTACATTAATGCAATTTTTCCAAGAACTTTATGAAATGACTGAAAATCGATCATAATTTTAATTGTAGTGCATTAAACTCTAAAAATCTGAATTTCATGCCACAAAAATACTGAAAATCTAAAAAAATGCTAGTAAGTTTTCAAAAATTTTATGAATATCGAAAAAGGTGAGAAAAAATACAAATCTATCAATTCTAAAAAACTATGGAGTGATGTAGATGTAATTTATTCAAAAAAACCTTTTTTTCATTTAACCCTCACAGGACTGAGCCCGGTTTTAGAAGTATGTGACTGAGGTGGGCCTCAAAGGCCCCCATATTTTTTCGCAATAAAAACGAACTAAGCTGAATTTTCTTAAATAAAATATTCATATAAATTTTTATCAACGATAAAAATACATTCGCAAGTGAAAATTATTATTATTGGGAGTCAGATGTACAATCATTTTTTGTGCGATTGCGGCATTTAAAGACATATGAAGATCTAAGGCGGTGGTATAACCAGATTTTACTCCCACTATGGAGATGGCCACAAATCCTTAGCTTGTTGAGATAGAGTGTTTGAAAAAGTTATTCCTTCTCTGTCTACAAATTTGAAATGCACTAATTTTTCGGCACGGTTATTGTGGCAGTGAAATATGTAGAATGAGTGGAATGCCAGACATGATACCACTAAGAAACAGGCTATCGTTGCATT
>JAPYZL010121223.1:0-13748 GCA_030522825.1 Platygaster orseoliae
AGTTTTGCAAAAAGTGGTAAAGGACTTTTCGACTCGAAATTGAAAAAGGAATTCAGGATTTTTTTTTTATCGCGGACTTTGGGACACCCTGTATTATTTGGTCATATTAATTTTTTGAAACTAGTTTTTTCATACTGATTTTTTAAATATTGATTTTTTCACATTGATTTTTTTACTGATTTTTGAAACTGAATATTCTATACCTTTTTTTTACTGATATTTTTAAAACTCATCTTTTTAAGCTGATTTTTTTAAACTAAGTTATTTATACTGGTTTCTAAACACTGTTTTTTTTCGGAACTCATCTTTTTATACTGATTTTTCATACTTATTTTTTCAAACTAATTTTATCAAAACTGATTTTCAAAACTGATCATTTCACACTTTTTTTTCTGGTTTTTAACGTAATCTAACTGATATTCTAACGGAAATTTCCGTTGCAAATATTTCTCAATGTCATGTGTATAATTTCCAAAGGGGTGCAATTCAAATCATTCTTTGTCGATTGAATGAAAAAACTCACGAGTCAGCAGAAGTCACTAAAAACCAGGAAGCACTGTTTTTGTATTTGTAAATGTGTTCGAATGTTTGCAAGTAACTTTCCTTTTGATTTTTTCCGTTTTGGTTGATGACGAAGTCGGTTGGAAGACTTTTATCTAGACCAAGAAAAATTTTGAATATAAATTATAGGTAAATTGGTGTGGGGAAAATAGACATACTTTCTTTGCTACTTATGATGATTAATTTATTGCAGCTTTTTCCCCAGGTGTTTTTAATACTAGTTGCATTTATTGCTTCCGATGAATGAATTTTTAGAGTGCAATGGATTTTGGTTTTGCCTTCAATTTCCTGTACGGCAATAAATAATAATAATAAAAATTCAATTTTATATATAATAAAAAAATTATAATATATAAATATAATAGTAAAAAATTTCTAACTTTTAACTAGTTTTTCTTACAGTGAATTTTATTCATAAATTGTTAAACATTTCAACTTTGTTGTTTGAATATTCAAGTTCAGCCAAATTTTTATAAATTTCATCCTGTGTTTTTCAGTTTTACAAGTAACTTGTAAGCTTTTTGAGTAAAAAAAAATAATCAATATTCGAATCGCTTTTTTTATGAGTTCATTTGTTATAAGCAAATAAAGTTTTTATAATAAATTTCATCAAAATAATGAATCTTACCTCAGAATGAACTGCCGACATGATTTGCCACAATAGTAAGATGTAAAATACGGTCTTCATTTTTTAATAATGTTCCTCAAATCAGATTTTCAACTTTTTTAACACATTATTGTAAAATTAAACAAAATATAATGTTATTCTGTTTTTAAATAATTCAGTTTTCTATTTACTTTTTGTACTTCGTTCGTCCCAGCTTGAGAAGATTTGAATTGGAATAACGACATATTTACTTTTAAAATGCTGCTTATCTTGTGAATAGTTTCCTGAAAGATCGTTATAGTGCATTGTGTACCGAGGAGCCGTGTTTTGCCGTTAGCGGACGAGGTCGACGTTTGCGCGTGTGGCTACGACTCGTCCAGAAAACGTCGACCTCGTCCGCGAACGGCACGGCTCCGAGGTGCACACGACTTTTTATGTTCGGGGAGCATGTTTTTTAGCGCGAACTTAGCGAATTAATAACTAAATACGCGATAAACATTTCGTTGCCCGCACCTGTCAACCGCGATTTGTTTTTGACGTATGTCGTGTGTGGTGCCGTGTGCTGCGAGGGCTCGAGCGTCACCTTCCAGGTTCGCGATTGGTCGGCTGAATGTGAGCGCGAGAATTCGAATTTTTAAAAGTATAACTACCACAGCGTACATATGTATATGATGAATATTATTTCTATGTAAGTTATAAGCATCTTTGGGGGGAACGGTGTTTACCCGAACGGAGGTGGGGCGAACGACAGGGGGTTCGGGGTCCAGGGGCAGAGCCCCGGTGAGAATAGGGGGGCGAAGCCCCCCGGATAAGGCAGAAATTAGTTAAAAAAAAAAGAAGTAAATGTAGAATAAATGAAAATTTTAGTATACATTTTAGTATATAGTATACAGTTTAGTATATAGTATATAGTATAAATTTTAGTATTTAATAAATACATAATAAATAAAATAATCAGTGAGTAATAATTAATAAATGATTAGTAAATTAATTAGTTATTTAATCAATAAAACAAAATATTAATAATAATAATTAAATATAATAATATTTATGATAATATTATCAATGGAAATAATAATATTTATGATAATATTTTAATAATAAATAATAATATAATAACAAAAATAATAATTATTATAATTAATTATGAAAATATTAAATAATAACTAAATTAATAATGAATTGAATGAATAAATTTAATTTTAGAAGTTTCATTAATAATTAAATAAATATAATAAAATATAAGACAATTTGAAAATAACCATTAATTACATATAATATGAATTATTTATTATTATTTATATTATAAATTTATTTATTATATTTATTTCATGATAATATATTTTTATACATAATTATTATAATAAATATATTTATATTACTGTCCCGGGGTCCAGGGGCAGAGCCTCTGTGGGGGTAGGGGGGTGAAAGCCCCCCGTTTAAGGCAAAATTCGATTTAAATAAAAAGAAATAAATCAAAATATTATTATATTAACATAATATTAACCAAAAAATATTAAGTGACAAAAAAAGTAATAATAAATAACAAATAACAATGCTGCAATAATATTAATAATTTATTAATAATAAAATCAACGAAAAGAAAAAAAAACCTAAAAAAAAAGATATTTAAACGGTTATATAAACGATTATTTAAACGGTTAAAGATATTTAAACGGTATTGATAATCATGTTATAATGTTTGGTATATTTATGTTCACAATATACGTCATTTATAATGAAGTGTTCACACGTTATTATTTCAACATTTTTTTATTCAACGTGTTGAATTCATTAAGAATTCGCATATTCTTGACTTCCATCGTTTTCCTTTTTTTTCTCTCAACCGCGCATGAAAAAAAAAAAAATGCAGAATCTGCAGAATCACAGCAGTAACCGTAACTGTGCTTTTAAAAATTCGAATTCTCGCGCCCCACATTCAGTCGTCCAATTGCGAACCTGGAAGAGAACGCTCACAGTTATTGGTCGAGTCAGTGGGAGAAGCAGCTGCTAGCACACAGCTGTCTTCTAGCAGACAGCACCACACACCCACAACAACGAAACAAATCGCGGTCGACACGATGTTCAAACTACTCTAAAAGCTAAAAACATTCACCGCCAGATTCTGGCCAATCACGAGTCGGTCGATGCCATAATTGACAAGGAAACGGGTTTTTATAGTTCATGGACTGTAAAATGAATATTGCATGATTTCACTGTGGACACGCCCCCTCCAAGAATCACGCAAAAAACGTGCTCCCCAAACATAAAAACTAATATATGCGGATTTCCACTTTGTTCAATGTTTATCTTTTTCAAGAATTATTGTATAAATTTATTGCAGATAAATAAAACACGTCTGAGAAATCATGAAAAAAAAAATTTTTTTTAATCTTTCCGCTGATATCAAGTTCAATGATTTTTATTTCATTGACTGTTTATTTATTATTAATTACACTAGTCGTCCAACAAGACGACGAACGCGGGACTTTCACCGTCCGGCAAGACGACGGCGTGAGGGGTCCTCACTATTCTACGCTGAGACCGTGTGTGGTGTAGAGCGAACTTATGTGTTGAGTGTCGGTGACTTGCAGAAAAGAAAGTGGAGGGGATAGAGGTACGGCCCCCGCCGTCGTTTTGTTGAGCGTTCGCCCGTCGTTATCTTGAGTGGGTCGTCTTGCCGGAAGTCGTCTTGTTGGACGACTAGTAGCTGCAAAATATCAAATTCATATCGAAATTTTTTTTGTCGTTCCAGAGGTCGTTCTCTGATTACCGGCAATTACTATTCCGTTTACTCGTTAAAAAGTTATCAAGTGGATAGGAAATCGTTTTTTCATAAATTTTAAATGTGCAATTGAATTCGTTTGAATTCTACAAATATATCAGTGAAAATTCATGTCATTTTTCTCAAAAAAATACTAAAATAAAAATATTTATGACTGATAATAAATTCAATTCATCACTTTTCCCACAGTCAAAAGCAAAAAAATTTTTCCCACTAAGAATCCTGTTTCCACTCGGTTTATTCTGTAAATCGCTTTTATCGTTGAGAAAAACTCGCAAACTCCAAAAACTTATAAAAACTCTCATTTCTTACGTTGAATCTCAAGTTTTTTCCTGCCAGCGCCAAAAATTCAAAAAGTCTCCGTTTCCAAATTCAAACAAAAGGTCTGGCACGATAAACTCCAACTCAATGAAAAAAAAAAAATGTTAAAATCGCCCCATTGTCGATTCCAAGTTTGGATTAGAACGAGTCCAAAGTATTTTCCCCGACTTTAGAAGCACTGTGTACTCGCAATTTCTCGAACCCTGCTTTGTAAGTCAAATCTTTATTTGTTCGCGACGGTTTTCAGCTGGAAAGATTCGACTTACGAAACAGTCTAAGTAAACATGAGCATGGAAACGGGTTTGTTTCGAGTAAATATTGCTCTCGCGAGCTGCATCAAGTTATCAGAAAATGAATGAAAAGCTGCTCAAGTGCATTTTTAAATTGGCTCTAATATAAAATTTTTTTTCTGTTTCAGGGACAAAATTTTCAAGCTCAATCTCAGCAACATCAGCCATTCGAATTGCGAGGTAAGTTTATTAAACTTTCGTTTTAATGCAATCAATATCAATGTTATTGACGACGTGCGTCCACGGGATTATTGACGTTTCAATGTTTGAAGATTTGATTAAATGCAGTTATTGTTTTATTTGAATGACACGTCTGGAGCAACTTTCAATAACCGTTTAATGCATGATATGTATGGTTGATTGGTTGATTCATAGAACGTTCTATGTTTGGAGAAGAATGAATGAAGTAACTGTTCATTCAGTTGTTCATTGAGCAACGAAATTCAACGACCGATAAATATCATTGATGCGATTCTAACCTAAAAAGCAGTCATGATCAAAGTCTTTAGCAAGATTCATAAATAACTTGGAATTGACTGGTTTATTGGAGATGCTGGAGTTGGATTGGAGGTTAAGTTGATCTTGGAGGTTTCAAGCAAAAAGGCCATTTTGGAAATCAGCGAGCCTTATCAAGGAGAACAATTTTTTTTGGAAATTGGATTCAAGTAGTTTTCTTTATTTTTTGATGGAATGACGGGGGGTTTGATTTATTTTTTTGAATTGATGGATTTTTTTTATTTGATATTCTTTTTGTGATAGGAATTTTCGTGGGAGGGGAATATATTTTTCTTTTGTGACATTTATTTAGATGATGTATATTGTTATTATATTTTTTGTTGTTGTTGGATCATGTGTATTTTTGTTATTTGATTTTTCTTTTTTGATGATGGATATTTTTCTTTGATTAATTGAGAAAAGGGAGGAATCGATTTATTAATGTGATTTGGTATTGATTTTTTTGTTGACTCGATTTGTTTGAAACTTTAGTAAAGGAATTGGAATTGACTGGAAGATTGTGTTATCGATAGGAATACATTGTGATTATTACTATTATTATGATTAGATGATGAGATGATTTATATGACATAGGATATTTGGAATGTGATAGAAGGAGAGAATATACTATATATATGGACATTTCATTTTTTGTATTGGAGATATGTTGTTGGATTTTTTTTATTACCCTTACCAATATTATAAAGAAAGGATGTCCTGATTTATTTTCCGTTTGGATGGAATTGGGAATGTTACACACTACTGTGCAAAAGTACGAGGATGTCATCGAAAAAATCTATTTTTTGAGTTTGTTGTGATTGTTCTTCGTTCGTTTTAACTTTTTATTCCTAAAACTCATTCCTAACTGACCCAGAATCAAAACTAACATCACACGCTGTAAATTTTCTAATCTTCATCTCCAATTTTCACCAAAGTTCGAATCTCAAAGTCCAACTTCGCTTCGAAATCATATTATAACCTCGATTTATGACCGCCCTTAATCGATCCTCTCTAAATGCCTTCCATTCCACTGAAAAATCTCCGAGGCTCATAATAATCCGAAATCAACGCGAGAAGCCCCAAATAAAACTGTCAATCATGCCAAGAACCCTTCGCTATCTCGACAGCTGACACATCCCTGTTGCTAAGCTATCCATTGTAGATGAACGAGCCTTGCTCTATCCACACCCCCCCCCCCTTCTCTACCCCTGCTTAAGCTTTTTAAATCCGCGTCATTTTTCGCGCTATTTCCCCGAGACGTAGTTCACACATCCCTCATCTATACATCTCTCTTCCCCGCCAAATCTGGCACTTCGATTTTTTCCCTGCATCTGTATATTCTGCCGTCACTCCGCATTACTCACGCGTATCGGAGCTGACGCAAGGTCCATTATTTCAGATGCTTTGCCTTGTAATCTGCTTCTTCTCAATGTTAGGTTTTGGCGTTCTTCGTTTTGATTTCGGTCATTGATGGAACACGGAATTGGGAAGACAAATGATGAAATTTCATGCATTTTGAAATGAAATCGACTTTTAAGACTCCTGGCGCCCTGAAAAAAATTATAGTTGGCCGAAATCGATGCACCTCAAGTACCAAAAAAACTGGCAAACTTTTTCGGTATGAAGCACGAGAAGTGCGAGGCTGTAAAGAAGCAGAGTTTGCTTGAAATATCAGCCCTGTTGCTTCTGGAATGATGATATTAAATAAACATCAGGCGCGGAACCGCGATTTATGTTCCCCGGAGTCTGTCGGATGGGCTCTACATACGGTAACTCCTTGTTTTGGGGGTATTCGAGTCGTAACGCGGAGTTTATTACAACGATGAATTCCGAATGAGCTCCGTTAGAAATTTCCGAGTCGCGGCCTTTGCGTTGATCGCAGGTATATTCTTCGGCTTGATATTTCTTGACAATTGTGACATAGAGGATAGGTTGCAGGAGGAACCATGCAATCACAAGTTTCCAAAAATTGGAAAAGGTTTGGTGTTCACGTGAAAGTCGAGTAGTGAATGAAGAAGGGGGAGGGGAGGGGTTTTGGGGGTTAAACTATTTCGGAAATTTGAAAAAAATGAATTTATGCGATAAATGTGACAGAAGAATTTGAAAATTCCAGAAATAATACCTAACAAACCTATATTTTTGATGTCGCAAGTTGAAATTGTAGTCGTTTAATAAAATCTTAAATGGGTAAAATATTTTGAGATAATAATTATTAAAATTTCTATTGTAAAATGCTGGAAAAAACGGCGTTGGAAGGAATTGGAGAGTTTTCATACACTTAATTAAAATTTTTAACAGTTGGATTGAATATTTTACTGAATTGGAAGTTTCAAACTATTTATTTTGACAGCTTGAATTTTGAATGACAAAGTTGATATTAGCTTTCAATTTTCATTTTTAAAGGAAGGAAAAATTACAAAGAGCAAGACCACCTCGAAAATAGTAAATATTTTGTACTTGTAAGTTTTTTTTTTTTAAGTTACATATGAAACTCTAATATAGTGAATAAAATATATTTTCATAGTACAACTTTGTATTATTTCAAGTTTGAAACATTCAATGAATTATTATTAAACAATACAACTCTGTTAAATCTATTTATATAACAATATAATTTTTATATATTTTTATTAAAAATTGATGAGCAAAAAATTTTAAGAAAAATATATTTTCAAACGTATATTTGAACGCAACATAAAATATTTTGTCAATTTTAGAAAGTTAATTTTCTACCATAATTCATTGTAATTATAAAAGCAAAGACATTTCAAACATAGAAAATAAAAATATATTTCCGAATTCGGAAAATTAAATGTAAAAGTAAGTGTATTAAACATAAATATAATAAATGGTTAACAAATAAGATTATTTTTAGAAGAATAATGAAAAAATCAAAAAAGCAAAAACCGAACTTATGATTTTGATTTTTAAAACTTGATACATCGGAAGTTATTCAGTCTGTTTGAGTATGATTTTGAAACCTAAATAAAAATGCTTAAAAAATATTTTTAGTTAAAGAAATATTAATAGTAAAATAATAAAAACCAAAAGTAGAATATTTCCATCTTTTTATTTGTCTCACATTATAGTCAATTTCCATGGAAAAAGATTGCATAAAATCGATGTCTAAGAAATTATCATTTCTGGAAAAATATTATGGTCTGAATATAAGCAACTGAAAAATTAAATACATGAAGCTTCAAAATTTTTCGTGTTTTATGAAGATTAAATTAAAACAAAAAAAAGTATAATTTATGATTCAAAAGCATGAAAAAGTAGAGAATATTATTCTACATAATTCTGAAACACGTCAAATGCCTCAAATTTTAATTTCTCAAAAAAAAGGAAGAAAAAAGATGTTTTCAATATAAATTTGACAATTTGAATATTTGAAGTAACCAAAAAAAAAACATGTTTTCAGAACCTGATTCTGGAACTGAATTTCGAGAAAACTGAAAAACTGAATTTTTTTTGGAACTTATTGAACTTGAAATTTCGATTGAACTTGAACTTTTCTAATTGTTTTTTTTATTTTAAAATTTGATTGAATTTTTGATTTAACTTTTAACTGAACTTAAACTTGACATTTGAAACTGAATTTCGAAAAAACTGAAAAACTGAAATTTTCTTTTGGAACTGAATTAAACTTGAACTTTTGACTAAACTTGAAATTTTCTGATATTTTTTTTATTTTAAAAATGTGATTGAACTTTGAATTGAACTTCCACTCGAAATTTATAACTGAATTTAGGAATAACTGAAAAACTGAAATTTTTTTCGGAACTGAACTGAACTTGAACTGTTGACTGACATTTTTCTGATTTTTTTTATTTGAAAATGTGATTGAACTTGGAATTGAACTTTAACTTAAAACTGGCAACTGGATTTTGGGATAACTGAGAAACTGAAATTTTTTTGGAACTGAATTGAATTTGAACCTTTAATTAAACATCAATTTTTCTGATTTTTTTTTACTTGAAAATGTAATTGAGCTTTTGATTAAACTTTCAATTAAACTTTAACTTGCATTTGGAACTGAATTTCGGAATAACTGGAAAACTGGAAATTTTTTTCGGAACTGAATTGAACTTGAACTTTTGATTGAACCTTAACTTTTCTGATTTTTTTAATTTGAAAATGTAATTGAACTTTTGATTAAACTTTGAATAGAACTTGAATTTAAAATTCGGAATAACTGAAAAACTGAAATTTTCTTCCGGAACTGAATTAAACTTGAACTTTTGGTTGAACTTAAATTTTTCTGATTTTTTTTAAATTGAAAACTTTATTGAATTTTTTATTGAACTTTGAATTGAACTTGACCTTGAAATTTGGAACTAAATTTCAGACTAACTGAAAGAAATGAAAATTTTTTTCGGAACTGAATTGAACTTGAACTTATGATTGAATTTAAATTTTGCTGATTTTTTTTATTTGAAAATGTGAATGAACTTTTGATTGAACTTTAAATTGTACTTGAACTCAAAATTTGGAACTGAATTTCGGAAAAACTGAATTCAGAACTAAAATTCGGAACCTGAATAAACAACTAACCGAATTCTTCCAATGACTTTCAATCAGCTAATCGCATTTTACGTGCGACTCACTTATTCATTAAACCATCGCGTGTTTCGCGAGGTCAAGAAGGAGCATTTTGCGGATTGACGTTAATGTTTTACTAACGGAGCTTCCTCCCTTCGATTCTCGAAAGCAAAATCGAAAGCCCATTCCCTTCGGCGTTAATTCTCCATGGAATCGAACCTTGCGGTGTTGGCGTCGGTGCAATGGGATTTCACTGTAGTGGCTTTCACACCAGCTCACGCGCTCCGCACTTCCAACGTACGAAATGAGACCGTGATAAAAGATTCAGGACGCCATGGAATTATTGACGAGGCGCCTATAAATTCGAGGTCGGGGATTATTCCTCGCCGCTGCATCGTTCTCGTCGGCCCAAAATTACCGTGGCTAAACAAAGGGGAGAATACTGCCGTCAGGAAGGAAGCGAAAAAAATTATTTTCGGGTGCGAAAACGCGCACGAGAATATTTTTCCAGAATTCTAATGACTGCACTTCAGTCAAGCCGAACTTTTTCCAGACAGATTTAATTTTCAAACTCGCTCGTGCACTGTGATTGTTTCAGACGAGTTTGGACGTTGAAAGGCACATTCCCATCAGCTTATTCGTTCGAGTTCTTGATCCAGCTCACGTATTTTGTCCGTTCAATCCTGAGATTTGCGGTAACGCTCACGACCTTTGTTTTTTCGCGAGAGGAAAAAACTCGGGAAACGGTCAGTTCGCGTTTCTGCAGGCGCGGTAGTCAAACACGTCGTGCTAACGGGTTAAAAAGCAATTTTCTGTTTCTGCCAATCTACCGAGAGCACTTTGTATCGATTGTTCAAAGTTCCGATTCCAATTCTCTTCAAGCCGGGTAAAGAATTTTTTTCTGCTTCGCAGATTTTTTGCCTGGAGGTAAAAGGGAATTTATTGAAGTGAAAACTGTGCAATTGTGGATAGGAGTATGCGTTTTTAAAGTCTATGTAGTTCTCAATTGAAGACTTGAATTTCACCTCGGACAGTTATATTTTCTCAGCGGCTGTGTTTTATTCAGAACCAAGGATAGGCCGAGCTGGAATTAGTTACATGCGGCAACGAGGATGAATGCTCGGAGCTGGGCTTATGGATCGTCTTAGTTGGCGGCCTAACAACCGGGTATCCCTCACTCGTCCGATTGGCAAGTTGAGTCCCAGTGCCTCTTCCAAGTATGTGGCTTTGAATAGCTACGAGGGAAAAGGGGCGAGGGGGGGGTTGGTAAATGCGTGGGTTTTTCAGAACTGGCGATCTCGATTTCTTTTCATTCGCTTGATTTAGGACGTTTCGAAGTGGGGATGGGGATGTCTGGGAAAAAACGAGAGTTTCGGATTGTGGATGTTCATAAAGATCCAAACGTTTCGGAATGAACGGGAATTTGGAAAAAATTGTTACAATCATCTTTCATAGTTAAAATAGTGAATAATATTTATTATTGAACTAATATTACTTAAGTGGAATTAAATGCTGATTTTTTATTATTTTTGTTTATTTTACAAACGTTTAGAATTTAAAGTATATGATGGAGGAGGGTTGAAAAAACGAGGTTTTTGGAAATGTGGATTTTCGGAAATTTTTTGAAGGTTTTGTGGATTTCTTGGGAGGGTGTGGCGAAATTATATGTATTTGTATTCGTAACTTGGACTTTTAAAGATCAGCATGAAAAGGAAGTTTGTTTTTTATTTTTTTAATGCAGTCAATTAATATACATGTTTTATTTACAAATAATTTTTTCCTACTTTTTTCAAAAATTTCTATTCGAATAGTGGTGTTTTTGAATTTTTTTTAAGCGTTAAATTTAACATTTTTTGTCTTGTGCTCTATAACTTAATTATTTTAGTAGAATTTTTTTTCTAAATGAAAAATGGGGAAATGTAAAAGATATTACGACATTTTAGAGAAGATTTTCATATTTTTTTTTGCATAATTTTGAAAATTTCGAGGAATTAGAAAGAGGTATCCAAAATTTAAAAACATTTATTTGTAAACAGTCGGAAAAATTTTCAAATTTCTATGAGTTTCTCAAGTATTTTGATATTCAGTTACAAATTTCATAATTTTTTCACTTTTTCAAAAAAAAAGGGTTTTCAAACAGTTCAAATTATAAATACTCTTCGGAAATAATAAAAAAGATTCAAAAGATGTTTCGGATTCCAAGAAATTATTTCAATATCTTCAAAATTCGTCAGTTGATGTTTTTTTTTTAAATATTTACACAAGTTTGCAATTTTTCATGTTCACAAATATTCCCTAGTTCTATTTTTATTTTTTGATAGTATGACAATGTCGTTTACTCGGAAAAAAATTATAGCGAAACATGATAGTTTTAATTATCAATAAACAATGTTCCTTTTTTCTTTATCTTTTTGCTCTGTTATATTTAATAATTGGTAAGAAAGTCAGTAAATGATCACACAGAGCTAATTTTCCTTGTTTCGTTTTTTAATGATCAATATTTCGACCCTTATATCTAGGTTCTCGTCAGGATTTTCTTACATGACATTCTAAAATAACAAATCCATATATATCAATAAATATTTATACAATCGTAGTCCATGATTCTTTCTCTTAACAAATTCTATTAAAGTCAAGGAAATGTTGATTTCACTATTTAATACAAAAGCGCCATAATCGAATCAACTCACGGCTAAGTGAAATCAATGTAAATCACAGGAGAAATCGAATAAGATTGAATGAAACGCATCGAAATAAAATAAATTCACTAATCTTATCTAAAACATAAACACATTGAAAGGCATCATAAAATACTCAAAAATCCTTCATAAATCGAATCTAAACTTCTCGTATCTTCCTGTTTATTAAGAGTTCTTTCAGTTTTCTTAATGAAAATCATTTCAGAAATACATCTTTTGAAATAACTCAATTCTCTATCCGAAATCTCTACATTATTCCAGTCGAACTCATGATTCTTATGTAACCTATGTTCAGATCAAACATTTAAACCTGAAGAAGACAACCTAATATTTCTTTCATGTTCATTAATTCTTGTTTTTAAGTTTCTTTTTGTTTGACCAATATAACTAAATTCACAATCTTTACATCTAATTTTATAAACAACACATTGTTAATCCATCAATACAATTTTATCTCTACCTTTTTTTATAATAGCGTTATTTAATTTGTTCACAGTTCTATCAATTATTGCGCAATCAAATTTATTAGAAATATTCTTCAATTTATCATTTTGATTTTTAATATATGGTAAAATTATTTTTCTTATCAGAATATTTAGTCACATCTCTTTTTGCCAGATCATCATTACTATGTCTCTTCAAAAATTTTACTCTTTTTTCAATCTGTTTATTAATAAATTCTATAGGATAATTATTCATTCTTAAAATGTCCTTAATTATTGCAAAATTCTTATTTTGGAATTCTTTATCAGCTAATTTCATATTTTTATCCACTAAATTAATGATAGTTGCTATTTTTTGATGTAATGAATGTTCAGAAAAAAAGTTAGTTAACCTCATAGAAGATGTGGGTTTCCTATGCCAATCAGTTTTTAGTCCATTTTTTTCCCTTATTGTTTTCAATTCTGAAAAATTTATAGTATCATTCATCTCCAATTCGTATGTAAACTGTAATCTCGAGCGATAACTATTAAATTTTGAAACGATATCTAATATTTTGTTTTTTGGTACCAAGGCCAAAATGTCATCCACAAATCTGACAAACAACGGGCATGTAAAATCAAAGGACTTGAAACAACATTCCTCCAAATCCGCCATCACCATGTCTGCCGAAATTGGGGATAACGGGGAACCCATAGGGGTATCAAAAACTTGTTCATATGTAACACCTTCGAGACTAAAGAAAGTCGATTCCATTAAGGTTAATTACAATCAATAAACTCATTTTTCGGTACTTTAATATTTTCACTTAAATGATTCTTAAACCTCTTTTTTATGCATGAAATCACTAAATCCTTTGGCATATTAGAAAACAAATTCGAAACATCTAATGATATAAACACATAACCCTCAAGTAACAGGTTGGCTGATAAGTCCCCGGTCTAACAAAGAAAAACACATTTTTTTGTCAAAATTCGTTTTTATTATTCAACATAGTTCCCTTCAAG
>JAPYZL010121261.1:0-11452 GCA_030522825.1 Platygaster orseoliae
CTTAGAATTTTCGTTCTATAGTTGTTACAAAATATCTGATTTCGTGAAGTCATACCATTTTGGAAAGCAGATTAAATAGGCTTTAAGATACGAAAACCAGCGAATTCCTTACCGCAATATTTTAATGGATTTATTGTGCAAATTGTCGTTAATTACGTTTGGGGTAAGTTGAAACACTCTTGAAAATTTTTTATATAGAATTTTTTCAGAAATTTTTTTTTTCTAGAAAACAAACCGCTGATTTCACGGATTCTCCCGTAAAAGTTTCACTACATAATGAAAAAATTCAGGCTGTGCAAAGAAAAAAAAGGAAAAACATTAACGATTCTCGATGAATGACCTTGCAATTGATAAATTTAACCTTGTTTTATGAAAATGACAAACTTAACTTTTGTTAATAAACTCAGTTCCAATTAAAACACAAATAAAGTATGAAGTTTCTATTCACACTCCATTATTTAATGTGCGCTCATATATGTTTCAACTGACCCCAGTCATTGTTTCAACGCACCCCGTACTTGGGGTGTGTTAGAACATTTTTTTTTCACTTACTTCAACGAATACAGTAATGACTGTAATTAATTGCAGCTTTCCAAAAAATTCACAGTTGTAACTGAAGGTATGGACATCAAAACAACGTATTTTTCACCAAGGAAAGTGTTGTCAGTTAAGATTAAAAAAATGAAATAAGAAAAACGTTCCAACTCGCCCCGGTCTTCCCTACTTTCGGAGATTTGACCGTCGGAGAAATGAATTCGGAATTTTTTTTTTCGGATTTTGGTCCCGTCGGAAAAACGGATTCGGAGAAATGTGTATAAATCAATTTTTTTCAAATTTGCTAGTGAAAATCTTCGAATTTCGATTGATTTCGCGACTTTCCAGGAATTCCGATCCTGATATCACTTGAAGTGAGTGTCGTTTAGGACTATATTTGATTATGAGCGGTTGTGGAGTACATCGTCGTTTTTTGCCGGTTACTTCGTGTCCTGAATAAACGTAAGGTTTTCGGTGAGGTTCAACGAATTGGTTCGTAACACGGGAGCTCCTTTTTCGAGTTACGTGCTTTCGCGCCACGCGTAGGATTTTTGTATAGATGTATAAAAGTCGGAGGGAATGATTCATTAAATAATACGATTACAACCATCAATTAACCATAATCGTACTTCAATGATGAAAAACCCTTTCATTTGAGACTGGAAAAATCGCAAATATTTTCAGGGCATTTCCCGGTTCAGTCGAAGTAAGACCTGCACTGAAAACTGCAGTTTTTGTCATATTTCGTTTTTAATCAAATTCCTTTTTTTTCTCAAAAACTGGAAAACCCCCATAAATCAACATAATTTTTAAAAAAATTCCACCCAAACGTGTAAAATAAATAAAATTATCGATGTTTTAATGATGAATTGAAGAAGGCATTGTGAGAAGTTCTATTTAAAAACCAATAAAAGTTATTTCAAGAATATAATTACATAACATGTAATAAAATAATAATAGAAACCTTTAAACCACAAATAATGTCCGAAATCTTTTCGATTGCGAATCCTCATTGAGTCCACTGTTCAAGCCAATTTGTACGATGTTTGTATACCACAGGAACCATATGTATATAATTTACTCTAACAGTACATTACGACGACGAAGAAACATAACATTACTTATTCTACTTAAATTAATTTCGCAAGTATTTTGTATCGCAAATGAACTCAAATCACAGTTTCCAAAGATACGTCCCAAAATTCGTGACGCCTATTATATACGAATTCTATATTGAAATTCTTCATCCAACTGTATATCTGAAGGCGCAACCGTAGAATCACTGGATTCCATTACAATCATATCAAATGTCAGTGTAAATGATAAATTAACAAAAAATATTGCCGAGCTCGTTTACTAACAAGAAATATTTGTCAAGGGCCCTTGGAAAGCCCTTTTGTATGTATTGTACGTTTGTATATATCCCGAGAAATCGTACGTAAGATTTAACAAATCAAATGTAGGAGGATATATAAAACGAACAAATGATCGATGTATTTGCCAAGTCTGCGCGAACATCGCGCGAGCGTGAAATCACCGAATTTTTTTATTTTTCGAAATTCCGGAACGTTTTTTTGACGTTCTGTAACTCAAGAAATATCACGTTTTTGACTCTTTTGAGATTCTTGTCAGGGTTGAAGTTGAAAAAAAAACATGATGAGGACTTAATTTGGGGTCAAAATCTTGAAACTTGACAGTGAATTTTTTTTTTAGTTGTGTTGCCAGATTGGGGGTTTTTCTATTTTATCTGGTGGTTTTTTTTTTTTTTTTTTTGTTAGAAAATGCGAGTTTTGATATGATTAAAAATTAAAGAGTTTGAGTTTTTGTGACAAATTTGTGGGTTTTAATACGTTTTTTGATTGGGAAGTAGAATTATTGAAATTTGGGAAATGTCAAAAATTAGTATAGAATTGTGGAATTTGGTGGAATTTTAAATGATAATAATAAAAATTTTGGCTTTTTTTGAATGAATAATTTGATGCTCTAGGAACTCTCAGAAACTTTTCAAATCTTCTTGGAACTTTCTTTCATGTAAAGAGTTTTTACGTTTGTCTATCTGTTCAAAAAAAAACTTTTTTTTTTCATAGAACTTTTGTCGAGATTTTTACGTGAGTTTTATTTTAACTTCACAAATAATGTAGATAAGCAAACTATTAATATTATAAATTTATTAAATTATTTTGCAATGAAATTTATCGAATGAAATATTTTAAATATTAAAATAAGAAGTAATAATTTTGTTAATTTCAAGTCAATCACAAATTTTTAAAAATTTGATAGAATAATAGTAATTTAAAAAATTCAAGACATTTTTAACTGTTTTCACTGATTTCTGGTATTTCTAATTTTTTCGTGTATTTTGGACGCAAAAAAAAAGTAATTTTAAATCATTAACAGTTTACGTGAAATTTTAATCTATAAAATTGAACATTTTGAATTTCTGTTAAAAATTTTTGTGTTTCGATACGTTTTTTGATTAGGAAGTAGAATTATTGAAATTTTGAAAATGCCAAAAATTAATATAGAATTGTGAATGTTGATAATTTCAAATGATTATAATAAAAATTTTTTGCTGTTTTTGAGGGAATAATTTAATGCTCTAGAAACTCTCAGAAACTTTCCAAATATTCTTGGAACTTTCATTGATTTAAAGAGTTTTTACGTTTATCTATCTTATCAAAAAAAATTTTTTTTCATAGACATGTTGTCGAGATTTTTACTTGATTTTTATTTTAACTTTACAAATAGTGTAGTTAAATAAATGGCAAAGGAAAAAGTAATAATAATTTTGTGAATTTCGAGACATTCAAAAATGTGTAAAAAAATTTGATAGAGTAATAGTGATTTGAAAAATTCAAAAAACGTTTGACTGTTTTTAATGATTTCTGATATTTCAAATTTTCGTGTTTTAGACGAAAAAAAAAAGTAATTTTCAATCATTGGCAGTTTACATCAATTTTTAATCTATAAAATTGAACATTTTTATTTTCTGTTACAAATTTTTGCGTTTCGATAAGTTTTTTGATTAACAAGTAAAATTATTGAAATTTGGAAAACGTCAAAAATTAATATAGAATTGTGGAATTTGGTGAAATTTCAAATGATTATAATAAAAATTTAGGTTGTTTTTGAGTGAATAATTTGACGGTCTAGAAACTCTCAGAAATTTTACTAATATTTTTGGAACTTTCTTTGATTTGCAAAGTTTTGAAGAGTTTTTACGTTCATCTATCTTTAAAAAAACAATTTTTTTTTCATAGAACTTTTGTCGAAATTTTTACTTGAGTTTTATTTTAACTTTACAAAAAATGTAGGTAAACAAATATTAGAGAAAAAATAAGAATTTTGTGAATTTCAAGTGATTCACAAATTGCTAAAAATTTAACAGAATATTAGCGATTTAAAAAATTCAAAAAAGTTTCAACTGTTTTAATGATTTCTGATATTTCGAATTTTTGTGTGTGTTTTAGACGCAAAAAAAAAGTAATTTCCAATGATTGACAATTTGGGTGAAATTTTAATCTATAAAATTGAACACTTTAATTTTCTGTTAGAAATTTTTGCTTGTCAATACATTTTTTAATTCACATGTAAAATTTTTGAAATAACAAAATACTTTTTAAATGCGAAAAATCGTAGAATTTGGTTTTATAAATCATTTTGAATTCTAAAATTTCGTATAAATAACATGGGTTACACGAAAAAGAAGAAAAAATTCAAATTTTTTTGTTAATTTATTAATTTAAGACCAGAAAATCTTGATTTATTGAAATTTCTACATTACTTATACTAAATTTAAACCATGAGACAAAAAACAATTTTTTCTTTGCAAATTATTGGTTTTTCTTTTCACGCACTTCACAAATAAAAAAATAGTATATTTAAAAGAAATTTCCAGAGAAATTCTGATTCTAAACAAACTTATGCAAAATGTTCAAAATTCATGATATCTTCTTATTTTAAACGTTTTCGCTATATCGAATGTGAAAAAAATTCTAAGAATTCACATGCTGCTAGAAAAATAATAGAAAAAAACTTGAAATTTTTTTGAAAATCGCCACAGTTTTCCAAAAAAAAAAATTCCTTATTATTAAGTTCTCCGCTAAAATTATTTAAAAAAACTTTTTTTGAAATATATAACAAATATTTGCTTATTTTCAAACAGTCAAACAGAATTACCATCAAAACTTTTCCGATGTAACAATTTTTTTCCTGTTTCCAAGACACTCAATAAAAAGTTGTACAATTATTCACTATCGTACAATAAATTATTGTTACGATCTTCAACAATCCTAAAAAATTTATAAACTCATAAATTTTTCTACTTGAAACTGTTAAAAACGTAATTAAATCTTTGATCTATTAATCAAATTTCGTCGACAAGAAAATTTTTATTCCAAAAAATCTAATAAACAACTTCAACGTCAATTTTTTTACCACAAATTTCATTTTACTTCATAACAGATAAATAAGGAAACCTTCAAACCATCTGGCAACGCAAACTTCAATCCATTTTTTTTCCACAAAAAAGAAAAAAAAACATTTTCCTTCTTGCACTAGAACGAAGGGTATTTTTCTGAATAGATTAATACGTCGCGATTTCCCCCAACGTACCTTCCCTTGTAAAAAAAAGTGTTATATATAGTTTAAGTATAGTTTCATATGTAGAAATGTCTATTTTTATGTGTGAACCGCTATAAATAAACTATATACGTGATGCTTGGAAAAAAGTGGAAATCGGACAAGTGTCGAAAAATGCGTAGTCTGTAAAAAGCCTGTTCCTTCAAACGACGTTCGTAACGCGAATAAACGACAGTTATTTCGGGGCTGAAAAAAAAAGCGCCCAAGTCGGGGATTCAACAAATGAAAAAAAAAAGAAAAAGAAAACAAATTTAATCCCTATGCTACTAACGACAGCGTGTACTCCCTTTTCGTCCGTCACAATTTTTTGTAAGATTTTATAAGCCCTTCATGCAACGGCTCTCGTTAACGAAAAATACATTTTTGGGGACTCGAAATCTCGAATTAGGGTTTAGCGATTCAACGACAATTTTCTTGCGATAATCAGTGAAAGTATCTTTGAAAAACAAACTGGAACCGAGTTATAGTCACATTATTAGGACAGAGACATTTCTAGCTCACGCAAATTAAAGGCGTAGTTTCGCGCGATCCAATGAAAGATCGACTTTTTACGTTAGTTTTAGATCTATCATAGTCAATGTGTCATTTTTGGGGTAATTGCGTAAAACGTCATTTGTGCACAAAAGATCGTAACAAAAGGGTTATTTATATTTCATTACTTGCTGCTCGTGAATTTTTCAAGCTACGTTAAACGACGTTTATTCGTTCTTTTTTCTGGTAGATGATGTTTCATAAAAAGGATTTACTGTAGTAGCAAAAAGATGTGCTATTTTGACAGAACTTGACACAACAAATTTTTTTGTTGCCCTAAGAAATATATAAATACTTATGTTCTGGCAGACAAAAAAAAGTGCTAATGCTGCAAAATGAAATTTGTCAAAATAGTAAATAATTTTGCTGCGAATTTGATAGCAATTTTTTTTTATAATGCTAAAGTTTTTTTCAGTGACAAAGTCAACCATTTACGAACAGTGAATTTTCAGTTCAGTAAATACAGAGGGAACAGTATTTTTATTTTAATATATTTATAATATAATTCATATAATTTATTATATTTTTCAATATACATTTTAATATATATTATTAATATTAATATATAATCATTATAATAATAAATATAATATTATTATATTTTTCAATATACATTTTGATATATGTTATTAATATTAATATATAATCATTATAATAATAAATATAATTTTATTATATTTTAAAAACTTCGAAAAATCTAAAACTTTGTCACTTAAAAAAAGAGCAGCATTATTTTGCTCACCATAAAAATTTTCAAATTAGGTTTTTGTGTTTAACTGACTTTCAATGTATTTTCACTGATCTATCAGTGAAATACTACTGATTCGCCGATGATATTGCAACTGAGTTATCAGTAACATTTCAACTGATTGGCCAGAGAATTTTATTCCACTGTTTGACATTTATAACTTTTCAATATTTGTTAAAAGCCACTAATGACATGCCATAAAAAGGAAAGAATAAATACAGTTTATATACAGAGTCAACGTGGATAAATTAATTCAGCAACTAATAAAATACGATGGAAAAAATGATTGTAATCCAGTTTTCCCAAAGTAAAGTTTTCCAATGGACATTTTTCTTAAAAAATGCTGTTTCCAAAAAAGTATTTTCCCAAAATACATTGATTTCGGAAACTTTTTTGTAAAATTATTTTCATTACATTGTTTTAGTTATTTCAAAGTCATTGTTTACAAGAATGAAAAAAAAAACGATTAATATAAACGAGATAATCTGATTTATTTACTAAAAACGATGCATTTTTGTAAGTTGATAATTACAGTATTAGGTTTGAAAATCATGTTTTAATCGAACTCCTAAATGAAATTTTTAATTAAAAAAAAAAGTTTTTTATTCAAATTGTTTTATAAATTGGAGAATTATACTCCTGAAAAATCAGACTGAAATTTTATTTTAAAGTGAGAAATTATATGTAAACTGCTTTTTTCTTGCCTTTTGCAAATCTCCAAAAAAAAAAAATACAAAAGTCAGTGAAAAAATGTAAAAAAAAACGCATTTTAAAAAAAGAGTATTATCATCATCAGGGCAAAAATAATTAATTATTTAAATAATTTAGCCAAGTTTCCCGTAAATAAATTATACGTAATTTTTCGTTTTTTCATAAATAATTTTTACAAATTGCCTGTAAAATCATTTTACACACAAAAAATGGAATTTTCAGAATTGTAAGCAGAATGAAATAATATTATAAAAAAAAAATAATAAGTTATTAAACTATAAAATAAAATAATAAGTTATCAAATTATGAAAAAAAATAATAAATTATTATATAATGAAATAAAATAATAAGTTATTAGATTATGAAATAAAATAATAAAATATGGGATAAAATTATAACTTCATTTCATTAATCCAAGTGCAAAGTTTTGCGATTATTTCATTCATTTTGAAATTCTCTGTCATGTTTCTTAAATAACAACCATAATTTTTTCGTAGATAAATAAATAAATAATTCGGTAATTTGAATAATAATATTACTATCATTCAACTTATTATTTATTGCTTGTCATAAAATAGTACTCTATTCAGTACTTGTGGAAACACTTTTCATTGGCAACGGGATTTTTCGGGGAAAATGTCCATTCGGAGAAGTTGATTTGGAAAATACCTTTCCAACGATCATTTGTGCGCAATTGATCAACCGCCGTTAATCGAGATAATTATAGCGGCGTTGTTTCCGACGCAATTATATTATACTTTTCCTCTTCTCTCCGCCCTACCTCCCCTCCCACCCCACCCCGAAAAACACCCCCGAAACGAAGAGAACGCGTGTGTGCAAAACGTGTGCGTGAGAGAGAAAGACAGAGAGAAGCTCGGATTTTCTCGTGGGATACGTTGCCAAAATATTCGAAATCGATTTCAATGGCTAATCGTCACAGGCGTTTTTTGTAAGCGAATGTTTTACAAGTGTGGAGGTTAATTACTTTTTGCCTTGCACGTGCAAATGTACTTTCGTTTCGTGGAGTTCGAACTTCCACTTTTCCTCCTGGAATTTTCCTCTCCCCCCCTCCCTACCTCAATTTTTCCTCTATTAATCGACATAAGTTTCCGAAATGTGACCATTTTCGATATTGTGATCATCTTTTTAGGGTACGAAAAATTAAAAAAAAACCGTAATCGATGCATGTTTTACTTACGTCCTTTTTCGACGTATTTGTGACACTGGAAAAAATCCTGGCCATCTCCCCCCCCCCTTCCCAGCCCCCCTCATTATCGCCATTATACAACCGTCGAGACGTGAACGTATTCGAAATTTGGGAAAATTTTGTGAGTCTTTTCGGCGTCGTTGGCGTGATTTTGGAGTTTTCCGGGAGAGCGGAGGATTTTTCCATCGACGCCGGAACGAAGAATCTTTTCGAAACGCGAAAATTTTATGAACGTCACACGACCGTTGATTATCCTACTGCATCAACCGTTACCGTCTACTTCTGAAAAATTGTAAAAAAAAACTGTTGAAAAGCGAACGGCATAAAAAATGTACGATCGATGATTCGTATTGATCTTGCGAAAAATCGGAACGAAGCCGGCACATGTCTCGGTGTCGACATGCCAATGCTGTGATGTTTTATCTCTGAGAAATAATTATGTCCCCCACGACGCGAGCGAAAAAAAGAAGCCTCCTCGAGGCAATATCCATATTTCTAATCACCGTAAATGGAATAGGTATCAAAAAAAAAGTTGGGCGGGCTGTAATCATATTCAGTGTAAAAATAATGAGAAAGGATCTTATGATTATATGATACATCGTTGAAGTCTCGGTGATTTTCTCCAGTGCTCGGTATTATTCGCAGGGAGCGGGGTCGCGGAATTTTTCAAGAATATTCCGCGGGATTTTGCTCCCTGGAAGATCACGAGATCGAATTCCTACACTCGTCGCATTTGTAAATAAAATTTTTATCATCACATGACTTAAAATATGAGTTTTTATTTCACTTCATATCCCAACTTTTCAGGATGATTATTGTATTATTTCCGTGCAGTAAATTTTACGGAAAGTAAAAATAATTGAAAGATACATGAGGTTTTATACAATAATAAAAGGACTTGCTGTATTAGCAAAAATATGTGTTGTTTCAACCAGTAGCGTAGCGAGGGAGGGGCGAAGGGGGCATCCGTCCCGGAGACCAAATCTAAGGAGCGGCAAATCGGCTACCGTCCATTACCGCAAATCTACCTGTTTTTCAAGCGTGACTAATTTTCCATATGTGCACAATATGGGATGAAATTTTTCACTTGGATCGCCGATTTTATCGTTCTCCGAAGGGAAAGAATGAGAATCACTACTTCTGACTTCGAATGTCCAAGATACTTCTTGAAGTGTCATATTTGAAATTCTAAGAAATTTCAATGTGCCTTTTTCGGAAAACATTCGAAGACATTTTTCAATGTCCAAAACACTTTTTAAGGTGTTCTCTGAAAATTCTAAGACACTTTTAAACGTCTAACTCACTTTTTTGAGTGATAGATGCAACAATTTAAGACAATCCTCGTAGTGTCTATTTCGAAATTAAAAGACCTTAAAAAGTATCTTTTCCGGAATTGTGAGAAATTGTTAAGTGTATAAGACACTTGTTGAACTGTCTTTTTCAAAGTTCCAAGATATTCAGAAATGCCTAAGAAACTTCTTGAAATGCCGTATTTGAAATTCTAAGACACTCGAAAATGTCTTGTTCGAAATGCTAGGACACTTCAAAGTGTCTTATCTAGGATTTTAAGAGACTATCGAATGTCAACACGATATTTGAAGTGTCTCATTAGCAATTCTAAAACACTTTTATGTATTTTATACCGAATAATGAGACACTTTTTAATGTTCAAAATACTTTTGAAGGTGTTTTCAGAAAATTCTAAGACACTTTCAAACGTCTGACACACTTATTCTTAAAGTGATTTATTACAAATTTGTAGACACTTCTTTAATTGTCTTATTAAAATTCGAAGATCTACTGAAGTATCTTTTCTGGAATTATAAGACACCATTCAAAGTGTCAATGAAAATTCGAAGATATTCAGATATTTCTAAGACACTTTACAAAATGTTCTACTCGAAGTTTTAAGACACTCAGAAGTGTCTCATTCAGAATTTTAATACACTCTCGAATCTCTGAGATACTTCGTCACGTCCCTTACTTGAAATTATAAGACACTCCAACGTGTCTTATTCGAAATTTCAAAACATTTTTCAATGTCCAAGGTACTATTCGAGGTGTTTCTACTAAATTCGAAGACAATTCTAAACGTCTAAGATACTATTTGAAGTGATTTATAAAAAATGTGAAGACAATCCTTGAAGTCCTATTTTGAATTTACAGATCTTGAAAAGTATCTTTTCCGGAACTCTAAGGGAGCGTTCAAGTATTACGTCACGCTCAGGGGGGGGGGGGTCAGGCCAAGCGTGAAGCTCTGTATTAACGCTTATGAAGACAATACCAGTACGCGGGGCGGGGGGGGGGGTCAAAAATTCCAAAAAACTGCGTGACGTAATACTTGAACGCTCCCTAATACACTTTCAAGTGTCTAAGACACTTTTTAAAGTGTTTTTAAAAATGTTCAAGATATTTTGAATTTCCAAGTCCCTTCTCGAAGTATCTTGTTTGAAATTCGAAGACACTCCGATGTGTTTTATTCGGAATTATGAGACAGTTTTCAATGTCAAAAGCATTATCCAAAACGAATATCATCGATTTACCTTAAAGATAATTCGATTGCGGAAAGGGGGGGGGAGAGGCATTTCTTCATCGTGCCCCGGGCGCCGAAACGTTTTGCTACGCCGCTGGTTTCAACATAACTTTTCAGAACCAATTTTTTTTGCAGCAGTAGCTAATTTTTTGTTTTCTCAAAGTGTGCATAAAATTCCATTGCATAATGATTGTGCTCTGGCAACAAAAAAATAAGTTACTGCTGCAAAAAAATTCGTTCTGTCATGTTATGTCGAATCAGCACATCTTTTTGTTGCTACAACAAATCCTTTTTTTCCATAAAAAAATAAACAATCTTGTTTCGTAAAATATACTACAAACTTTTCTCAGTGTACAAGAGCACTATGCGACTTTTAAAAAATAAATAATGGATAGATGCATAAAACCTTGCCAGATTTGATGAATATTTCATCAACAATTTGATAACATGTACAGGGTGTCCCAAAGTCCGCGATAAAAAAAAATCCTGAATTCCTTTTTCAATTTCGAGTCGAAAAGTCCTTTACCACTTTTTGCAAAACTCAAAA
>JAPYZL010121275.1:0-25649 GCA_030522825.1 Platygaster orseoliae
CAAGAATAATGAAAATTAATCAACAGTTTAACATCATGTACTATGATCTAACAGAATACTCGCATATCTCTATTAAAACATCTAGCGTACGTATTGCCCGTGTACGGCATAGCTGCAATCTGCGCTTAACTCTACCTATACCGCATATACGGAACTCACCTATGCCGCACCGCGCGACTCGAAATACTACTAGCATACGGCTCTCGACTTTGCGGCATAGCGCGGCGAACTAGATTCTCGCTCCAAGAGCTATACTTTTTTTTCAGTGTAATGTTTATGCGTAATTTTTTTTTCAATTTGAATTTTTATTACTTATTATCATACATTTTTTCTATTTTGACCAAAAATAATGATGATTTTTGTAATGATCTCATTAATTTTTGAAAAATCATAGGTTCAGGATGTTCAGAGTTTTCAAAACTCTTTGAAAAATTAAATGAAAATTTCAGGTGAGAATTTCTTTATTTAGAATTAATACAATTGCTTCCTATGAAACTAATACATTGAAAAACAATACAAACACCTTGAAATTTGTTAAACATTCATAAATGTCATCAACATTATTAGAAAATTTAAATATTTAACACCGATCAATCTCAAACTTGTAAATGTTTTCTAAAATACTGCAATACTTCAAAATAAAATTAAAAATATTTATCAATAGGTATATAAATGTCAGAAATTCAAAACGTTCAATAATAAACAGAAACCGAAAAAATCGTTTTCAATACCTTTCATAGTAACAGAAATAATAATTATTTATATTTAGCAAATATTATCCAAAAATGATAAAATATTATCAAAATAAAATAAACATTAAAAATATTTAACTATAATCTAACTTTCTTTTACCTTATCTTAGGTGAAAACAGAAAAAATATTTTTTCTGTTTTTATTCATTTCATAAATGTTTCAAAACTTCACAAACGTCAATATTTTTTTATTTAATTTTAAACTCTTGAAAATTCAACTGTTCCTTATAACTGTGATTTTTACAAAAACCTTACAAAAAGTTTATTAGAAAACTCTGTTTTTTATAAACTGATTTTATAAAAACTTTATAAAAAAATGTCAGTTTTATACAACTATTTTTATGCCAAATACCGAATTTCATAAAATGGTTTTATACAAATTTTCGTATTTATAAAACTTTCATACAATTGTTTATAAAGTACGAAACTATAAACTTTTGTTTTATAAAATCAACATATATAATGAACCTGTTTTTATAAAAATCGAAATTTTTTATAAAGTTTTTATAAAATTGATTTACAAAAACTCTGGTAACTGTGATTTTTAAAAAATCGCCAAATCTTTATAAAAAAAACTTAATTTATCAACCAATTCTATAAGAACTTAATAAATAATTTCGATTTTCATAAAAAATTTTATAAGAAATTTTATGTGTATAAAAAAAAGTTGAACAAGTTTTGTACTTTATAAACAATGTTATAAAAGTTGTATAAAGATTACATTTTTTATAAAACTGTTTTTATAAAAATCGATATTTTTTATAAAAACAGTTTTATAGAACTGGCATTTTTTAATAAAGTTTTTAAAAAATTGATTTATAAAAAACCTCGTAACTGTGATTTGTACAAAAAATCGCCAAATCTTCATAAAAAACTTCGTTTTTATAAATCGATTTTATTGAAACTTTATAAAAAATTTCGATTTTTATTAAAAGTTTATTAGGGAATTTTGTGTTTATAAAAAAAAGTTCATAAAGTTTTGTACCTCATAAACAATTTCATAAAAGTTTTATAAAAATAAAATTTTTCATGAAACTGTTTTTAAAAAAATCAATAATTTTTATGAAAACAGTTTTATATAATTGGCATTTTTTAATAAAGTTTTTAGAAAATTGATTTATAAAAACCCTGGTAACTGTGATTTTTACAAAAAATTGCCAAATCTTTATAAAAAACTTCGTTTTTATAAATCGATTTTATTAAAGCTTTATATAACATTTTGATTTTTATAAAAACAGTTTTATATAAAATTTTATTTTTATAAAACAAAGTTTATAAAGTTTTGTGCTTTATAAACAATTTTATAAAAGTTTTATGAAAGTAAAATTTTTTATGAAACTGTTTTGATAAAAATTAATATTTTTTATATAAACAGTTTTATAGAACTGGCATTTTTTTATAAAGTATTTATAAAATTGATTTATTAAAACCCTAGTAACAGTGATTTTTACAAAAAATTGCCATATCTTTATAAAAAACTTTGTTTTTATAAATCAATTTTATTAAAACTTTATGAAAAATTTTGATTTTTGTTAAAAATGTTTATTGAGAAATTATATGTTTATAAAAAAAAGTTTATAAAGTCTTGTACTTTATACACAATTTTATAAAAGTTTTATTCTATAAAAACTTTATAAAAGAATGTCAGTTTTATAAAACTATTTTTACACAAAATACCGATTTTTGTAAAATGACTTCATACAAATTTTCATTTTTATAAAACTTTCATAAAATTGTTTACAAAGTACAAAACTCCATAAAATTTAGTTTTATAAAAACAACATTTTTTATGAAACTGTTTTTATAAAAATCGAGATTTTTTATGAAGTTTTTTTAAAATTGGTTTTTAGAAACCCTAGTAACTACAATTTTTATAAAAAATTACAGAATCATTATAAAAAACTTAGTGTTTAATAATTGATTCTATAAAAACTTTTTAAAAAATTTGAATTTTTCTACAAACAGTTTTATAAAAAATTTTATTTTTATAAAATAAAGTTTATAAAGTTTTGTACTTTATAAACAATTTTATAAAAGTTTTATAAAAATAAAATTTTTCATGAAACAATTTTTATAAGAATCGAAATTTTTTGTAAAGTTTTTATAAAGTTTTTATAAAATTGATTTATAAAAACCCTAGTAACTGTGTTTTTTATAAAAAATCACCAAATCTTAGTAAAAAAACTCCGAATTTATAAATCGATTTTTTAAAAACTTGGTAAAAAACTTTGATTTTTATAAAAAGTTTTATTAGAAATTTTATTTTTATAAAACAAAGTTTATAAGGTTTTATAATTTATGAACAAATTTATAATAGTTTTTTAAAAATAAAATTAATTATAAAAATAAATATTTTTTATAAAAATCAGTTATTAGGTCACAGAGTTTTTTACAGAGATTAGTCGTTTTTTTATAAAAATTACAGTTACTAGGAAAATATGCAATGTTTTGATTTGTAGTAACTTGTAACAAATTAACTGATTAATAAATAGAAAAACTGCAAAAATTAGCAAACCTGAAAATACTGAGCGCACTCAACCATTGCCAAATCACTATCTTTCTCTGCTGATCTGCAAAGTCGCTGAAATTCTTCCCTGCATTTTGGATCCTCGAATTCGCCGCTACTTCTTTTTTTCCGAACCTTTTCCATGAAAATCCAATTGACATTTTCAACGTCCCAACTAATCTCCGAAATCTCATCATTTTGATAACTTATCGTCGGCACCGAAACGTTACTTAACATCAAAAAGTGTATAAAAATGCTCAGCGAAAAACTGATCCCAAAAAAACGCCCCATTTCAATGAAAATATATCGTAAAAACTCCAAAAACTAGCAATAATATCATGAACTATAAACCAACAATCTCAAATTGTTTCGGTATTTTTAGAACTTGGCGAATTTGATGAAAAATGCGATTTTTTCCTTCATTCCTCGTAGAAAATTGCATCGCTTATCGCAGAAAATTCCTGAAATGAATAATTGCTAAATCAGGGATTTTATCGACAAACGCTTATCGCAAAAAAAACTTCCACGATGAAAAACAGTGAAAAAGGAAAAGTATTTTTAGAGATAAATGAATTGGGAGCATTGAAAATATTAGATTTTACTCCGTGTTTTAATGATGCTCACATTTTAAGCACTATTTGCACGTATATAAATTAGAGTTACAGTTTTTCATTGTTGTTGTTGATGTTGTTGTAATGATTGCGATTGCTTTTCAGAGGTGAAAATTGTGATTATGTAGAGATTCAATACAGTATTTTCGTATTTTGACAATTTTATTTCTGAAAAAAAGCTCTTTCCAGTCTATTTTTTTTGTGTCCCTGGGTCGACTTCGGCTCAGTTCGGCTGTCTTCGGTCAATTCCGGCTGAACCCGACAATCGACGAAGTGCGCCGAAGTTAACCGAATTCGACCGAAGGCATAGTTGAGCACAGTTGAGCAGATGTGAGCAGATGTCAACTACACAATTAAACACAATTGTTAATTGACGGTTTCAAATAAACAATTGTTTCAACATTGTTTCAAATAAACAATTAATTATACACTGTTGACAGCGGTTGAAATTTCCAAACTTGTGAATCTGAAAATGCAGACAACACTTGATACTTTTTTTTCTAAAGGGACCGGAAAAAACGGCATTCCGCAAGTACGTTATATTGTGATTATATTTTACGTTTGTAAAAGTTTGGAATTCACTGTGTAATTGATCAAGTATATACAGTTGAGGAAGTCGATGAAATTATTAATGTATATGGTAAAAATGTAATAAATTTTGTATGAAATCGACCCAATTGATACATGATTTTGTTGTTTATTTAGATGCGTTGAGGTTAGGTTCAGATTTTTTTTTGTTTCACCAAATACGAAACAAAAAAAATAAATAAATAAATGAGGGTTGAAATCAGAGCCGAAATCCTTGTGATTTGGAACTTTCCTTTTAATGATTTTTTGTGATTTCCTAATAAGGAAGAATTTTTTAAAAAATTGAAATTTTCTTAAAAAGATTTTGTAATTCGTTATAAAGAAATGTAAAAGCGTTATTTAAAACTCGTAATTTACAGTACCTTTTACGTATGTTTTTTGCAAAAAAAAACTCGTATGAAAATTCGCTTGAAATAAAAGATAATAATGAAAGAAGTTCACGAATATGCATTTTATAAATTACTCACGAATCTAATTTTCAATCTTTATTAATTTCTAAGATTTTACGAAATTCGAAAATGTAAAAAATGTGGGTAATTTTAGACACTAAATTACTCATGAATAATGATGATATATTAATAATAATAATAATACTCATGAATCTTATTTTTAATCTTCATTGATATCTAAGATTTTATGAAATTCGAAAATGTAAAAAATGAGGGTAATTTTGGACAATAAACTACTCATGAATAATAGTAAAAATAATAAATTACTCATGAGTCTCATTTTTAATCTTCATTGATTTCTAAGATTTTACAAAATTCGAAAATGTAAAAAATTTTGGAAATTTTGGACAATAAATTACTCATGAATAATAATAGTAGTAAATTACTCATTAATCTCATTTTTAATCTTTATTTATTTTTAATGTTTTAGGAAAATTGAAAATGTAAAAAATGAGGGTAATTTTGGACAATAAATCACTCATGAATAATAATAAAAATAATAAATTACACATGAGTTTCATTTTTAATCTTCATTGATTTCTAAGATTTTACAAAATTCGAAAATGTAAAAAATTATGGAAATTTTGGACAATAAATTACCCATGAATAATAATAATAGTAAATTAATCATGAATCTCATTTTTAATTTTCATTAACTTTTAATATTTTACGAAAATTGAAAATGTAAAAAATGAGGATAATTTTGGGCAATAAATTACTCATGGATAATAATATAAATAACAAATTACTTATGAGTCTCATTTTTAATCTTCATTGATTTCTAAGATTTTACGAAATTTGAAAATGTAAAAAATTTTAGAAATTTTGGACAGTAAATTACTCATGAATAAAGATAATAGTAAATTACTCATGAATCTCATTTTTAATCTTCATTAATTTCTAATATTTTACGAAAATCGAAAATGTAAAAAATGAGGATAATTTTGGACAATAAATCACTCGTGAATAATAATAAAAACATTAAATTACTCATGAGTCTCATTTTTAATCTTCGTTGATTTTTAAGATTTCACAATAGATATTTATGCTACAAGGGAGAAAAAGAATGATTCCAACGAGTGCAAAGTTTGGGCACGAGTTGGAATCATCCTTTTTGTCTCGTGTAGCATACAACTGACATTTGGACGTGACGTTGAGGCTATTGTGATGAAAAATACAGTTTGCACTCGTGAGCTATCGCCAAAATCGGCGATAGCTTCCGAGTACGAAATCTACTATTCCCATGCATGTGTAAAAGTGGCCACTTCATTTTTATGGAACGCAGAAACGAAATCCACTTTTTGGAGTACTTGGAAATCAGTGGGAGTTATCAATTAAACCCTAGGGAAATAATCATAAATCCCGGATCACAGGGAAGAAAGTTGCCTGATCCGTGATTAATGAATGTTTCCTAATGTTTTTGTTGATATTTTCCGCTGATTTCCAAGTACCCCAAAAAGGGGCTTTTGTTCCCGCATTCCATAGAAATAAAGTGGCCTTTTTTACGGGTGCATGGGAAAAAAGTATTTTTTGACCATGAACTACCAATGAATAATGATAAATTAATAATAATAATAATATAATGGTTAATAATAAATAATAAGTAATAATTATTCATGAATAATAATTATAATAAATTACTCATGAATAATAATTATAATAAATTACTCATGAATCTTATTTTTAGTCTCCATTGATTTCTAAGATTTAAAAAATTCAAAAATGTAAAAAATGTGGATGATTTGGGAAAATTTTGTATGATTGAAAAATTCTGTAAGTTTCAAAATTCAAAAAATATTACAAGTTTTTGACAACTTGTAAACTTAAAGAAATGTTGCCGATAATAGAATTTTGAGAAATTTGAATACTAACAGTTTTTGAATTTCTTGAATTTTCAAATTTCATACACAAAACTGTTAAGAATTGTTAAAAATTTGTAGGATTTTGAAAATTTAGGAAATTATTAAACTTTTACAAAATCCTTACAAAGTTTTCTTTTTTTTTTGAATTTCCACTATTGAAGAGTATAGAATTTTAAATTTTTAACATCCCTAAAAAGTTTGAATAATTTTCACTAAGTAAAAAAATTTTCAATCCGAAGAACATTGTAAATGTTAATATTTTCAACGGTTTTTAAAAATTTCTAGATTAATAAAATTTATCAAAATCTAAAAACTTTGAAAATTTTTAGATTTCTGAAACTTTTGAATTCAATTTTTCTCATTAAAAAAATTTTTGATGTATTTTTAATTTTCTCCGATTCTTTATTAATAATTCATTTTTATGTTTAATTTTTAAATATTTTAACTTCCAATCTAAATTTGCAATTCAGAATAAAAACTTACGAAATTTTTGCAATGATGAAATTTTGGAAAAAAAATGAGAAATTTGTCGATTTTAATACTTCCCCATTTGATTTTTCAAGTTTCTAATTTTTTATGTATTTTCAATTTTTTTTATTGACAATTGATAATCAACTGTTAGTTTTGATTTTTTGAATTATCAATTCGAAATATCCAAATAAAAACTTGGAAAGTTTTAGAATTAATGAAATGTTAAAAAATTTAAAAACTTAAAGATTTTGGATTTCGATAAAATTTTTAAACTTCAGAAATGAAAATGTTAAGAATTTTTCGCATCTTAATGAATTTTGGATATGATGATGTTTCGTAAATCTTTATATAGTTTTTAATATTTAAAAACTTGAATTTTGAAAAAATAGAAAATTTCAACATTGCCGAAAATTTTCAAAAGTTTATGGGAATTCAACAACTTTTCATTTTTTAGATGTCTTCAATTTCAAATCCAAAATACATTAAAAATGCAAGTAATATTCAACTATTTTGAGATTTTAAAAAATTTCTAAAAGAAGAAAATTTTTGGATTCCTGCAACTTTTAAATTCGATCTTAATGATTTAAAATTTTTTAGTTTATTCCTCTATATTTTATATTTAATCCTTATAAAACATCTTTACAAAGTTGTTTTGTTATAGGATTTTGTAAGGTTTTTTTGAGGTTCCGAATCACTATGATATTCAAAAAACATTTCCTTTTCTTTCCAAGTTCATGAAAACAAACTAAAATTTATCTGTTCTAAATATTTTATCTTTTTTACTTTTTATTTATTTATTTTGTTTATACTCAGTTTTTTCGCCATAAAGTGCAAATTTCATTTCAAAAAGTTGTTTTACAAGGATGTTATAATGTTTTTCTAAGATTTCGAAATACTAGGGATAGGCAGTAAATATTTTCAGAAAAGGTTTTTCGTAAAAATAAATATTTCTTCTGAGATCTTATAACATACGATCTTTGACAATCTGATTACCATGGAACGATATTTCAATTTTTTCAATTTTAGGATTTTGAGTTTGTACAACTTTTGGAGTTCAGAGTCGCAAATTTTTTATATGCGCAACTAGTAAAATAGAGTTTGATTTTTTTAAAAATAATTTTTATAACTCTTTGGTATTTATACAACTTAAATAGTTTTTTCATGTATCTAATTATGGATTTCTGTAGAGTTGTCCACAATTCGACACTTTGGAAATCCAAATTCCAAAATTTTAGAATTGTCATAGATTTTTGAGAAAAGTGTATCTACACTGATTGTGGGTAATAAATAAGTTTTTAGAATTTTGTTTTTCGTTTGTTATTTATTAAATTTTGTTGTATCATTTCTATGGTTTTCTATATAGATAAAAAAACAAATCTACCTATATCTTTTTTTCATAAAGACGCCATATTATTCTCATTTACAGAATCTTCATCATGACAATGACTTACTTTAAAAAAGAATTTTTAAAAAAGGAAATCTTCTTGATAAGGGCTTTATAACGTCTTGATAATGAAAATGATTTTACAAAATCTAATATCCTTTCCTCGAACTCAATATTATTAGCGTTCAATCATTATTTACATGTTAACTTTTATAATACTTTCCAGAAACCTGCAAAATCGTTCAAAAAAAGTTCAATGAACGATGCAACAAGTGTCGCAAAACGCCCATCAACAAACACACCATCTAAAAGTGATACAAAAAAATTCAAATCAAGCCCTCAAAAAGTTCTTGCTCGAACTCCAGAAAAAAAACCACATCTAGATGATCCTTCATCGAGTCAACAAAGCCCTAAAAAAAAATTGCGATTTTCACCAAAAAAAAGTCATACGTCAGCAAAACACGAAAGCCCGAAAAAAAGCTTCATATTCATTGACGAGGAAAAAACGTATGATACAATTGAAAATTTAAATCAAGTGAAGCAAGGTGTAATAAGGCCCAACAATTTCGACCTTGAGTCAATTTACAATAGCGGACACTTCGAGTTTGAGTACACCAAACTCGATACAAACATCACAGAGAAATACGATATCAAAGATGTTATTGTTCCTAAAGAGAAACATGCTGATCATTTGTTTATGGTGGTTGTCGATGTTTTTTACAATGCCATAAACTGCGGTTACTTCAATGAGAAGGAAATGGACACTATTTTTTCGTTGTTCACTTTGTCGTCTGGAGCACAAATTTTGTTGGCCAGGATGCTGAAGCGAAAGAAGACATTGCAGAGGGTTAAGAAAATCCAAAAATTGGAAGAAGGCCTGAAAAATTACTTCCCAGAGTTGATTGAAAAGCAGTTTTTTGTTAATAGTGAGAGGTTGTTTTTTCAGGGTGTCTAGTCTCCGAGAAATCCATAAAATACTCACAATTTACACAGAGACTATTTCCTCAAAAAACTATAAAATTATATAATAAAATAATAGACAGTAAACGAAAAACAAAAAAATTGTTTAATAAAAAAGTATCCATAAATAATTACGTTACAAAGTATTTCGCTACAGTTATGGTTTTTTTTTATAGAATATTCAATACAAATAATGTGAGAAAATCACCAGGGAAATCTCCGGCAATTCTGTTTCTGGAAATAACTGGAGAAGTTAAACAAGGCCGGTACGGGCCCCTCCCACTCCTCCCACCACGTGACCCCGCCCCCGCGTCGGTAAGGTAGAAATCTAACCCTACCATATGTAGGTAAATGAGTTACCTATCGTTAATGTAGGAAATGACATGATCAACAAACAATTATTATCGACGGTTGGTAAGGTAGGAACCTAACTTATGCCAATAACGTATCATAACCATACGCCGGTAAAATAGGAACCTGTCGGTATATATCAAATTTCATTATCAACGATAGGTAAATTATCCATGATGGGTAATAATAAATGGTCGGTAATTATCAACTGTCCGTAATTATCCAAGGTCGGTAACTATCAACTATCTGTATTTTCTACGGTCGGTAATTGTCAACAGTCGGTGAGGTAGAAATTTGAAAATCGTTAGTAAAGTAGAAACTGAGCAACGGTCGGTAGATAACCAAGTACCTTGCCGGCTTAAGTTGGGTTAGATGTCTACCTTACCGACCTGGGTTTGGTTAGATTTCTACCTTACCGTCTTACGTTGGGTAAGATTTCTACCTTACCGACCCGGGGGCGGGGTCACGTGATGGGCGGAGGAGAGGGAGGAGGAGTCAGAGGGGCCCGTACTGGCCTTTTTTAACTTCTAATTGGACACCTGTTTTTCTTTAATTATTTATTACACAAAAAGGTTTTCTTTTATTTCATCAAATCATCAAAAAACCACATTTTCTAAAACCTTTCAGATGTGAACGATGAAGACATTGGCACTCTTTTGGAGCTCTTGGACAGCAAAGAAATTCAGCAACTCACTAAAAGTTTCTCATTGAAAAACGAAAACAAAGGAAAATTGACGAAAAAATTGCTGGAGATTGGTAATAACAACAAATGTCTTTTCTCTGGAAGCAAACCTCCCAGCAAACAATTGAGGGACAAAGTTGTGCAAACGTTGGGCGTTTGTGTGAAAATTCCTGAATATATTAACAGCATTTTTGAGAGAATTTTCACTTTGCTCGTTCCAATGACGGATCCCTTGGAAAATACTGCTGATTTGTTTCTTATGCTGACGAATGTTGAAAAGGGAGAAGTCATTTTTCCGGAAATGCCGAAAAGACGTTTTCCACTGTTTTGCGATAGACAACATTTGCTAAAGTAAGAACTTTTTTTGGGAATTAATTATTATGTAATGTTTTATTGATAAAACTTTATAAAATTTTATCATTAGAAGTTTAATTTAATAAGTTTTTTTTTTGTTTTTTAATTTAAGTGTATATTTTTATATTTTGTAGAAATTTTTAAAAATCTGCCATCTACCTTTTTTAAATTTGGTTTTTTTTAATTCAGGTACGTCGAAAGTAAAAATGCAATGCAAAAATTGGCAATCGCGTCTGAAAGAAAAGAATGGGAAACTGTTCGAGAAATTGGGCATTTTGCATACAACAAACTACAACGTTTTCTCACAGATCCTGATCCCATGTAAGAAAATCACTCAAATTTCAAAGTTTCTGTATGCTAGTTTCAAAAAAAAGTTGGACGAATGAACAATTCAAAGTTCATAATTATTACATCATAAATTGTCAAACTTTTTCTTCCGATTATTTCGAATTAAAAAATTTTAACTTACAATTCATATTTTCCCAGCGACACAAAAAATGTTCCCCCGCACATACGAAGGTTTCAGCCCCAACACATGTGGACGAAAATTCTTTTCAAAAGCATTGACGCTTTCAAAAAAACGCAGGAAACTATGGGAATCGCAGAAAAATATTTGACAGCGCTTTTGGAGCAAAAGTCTTTCATCCAAACCTGTCGAGGCAAATGTTTCGCGGAACTTGCGTTGATAAAGAAGAAAAGCAATCTTAATGCTTCGGTTGACGTTTTGGTGAATGGGTTGCTGGAGGAAAATCTGTCGCAAGTCGACGTTTTGACGCTGCTCGATCGAGTGAAAAGCATTGCGAAATTGAAAAATGGCGTTTCGGAAAAAAGCAGGGAATTTTTGAAGAACGTGTTGGCGAAGGTCGAGCCCGTATTGCCGGTCGAAAATTGGGCTACAGTGACCATTCATGGAAGCAAATTGAACGGGTAAGAAAAATTTTTATTTCTAATTTTGTTATTCAAGATTCAAATAATTAACGAAAAAGTACAACAAAATTTTGGCCTTATACGTAAGGCCCAAAATATTTTGGGCCTTATGGATTGGGCCCTATATAGTGAGTCCCAAATTTCAGGTTCCCAATTTATCAGGCCCAAAAATAATTTCGGACTGATTAATTTGGCCATAGATTACAAGGCCCGATTAAAGTTAATTGAATTTAATTAAATTTAATTGGTGGAGGTATTTTTTGAGATAAAACTTGTCACTTGTTGACGTAGTTCTATGTAACGGCACAGACTTTCTGTGCCTTCATCTAAGTTTTTTTGTTGCTGATATCGTTAGTTTATCAAAAAATATCAGATACGTGTTTTTTATTTTTGTCATATCTCAAAAATTGACGGAGACACGTCGTTTTGAAAAGTCAAACCAAGTGACGTCATTTTTACTTTATGACGTCATTTGCATGATCAGTATATATATGTCTACAAAATTAAAAATTCACGAATCGTATAAAATAGTCATTTTTGAAAGAAACAAAAAGATATGTATTGATTTTTTTTCGAAAATAATTGATACATATGTCGCTAGATTTGATTTTTTTCCATGCAACTTCTCAATTGAAAATTTCTAACTATTCTGAGTATTAAAATTGAATTTGTAGAAAAAACTATATTTCATATATATTAGTAATTTTTTTCTATACCTTTTTTAGTATTTATTCAATACAGTTTGATAATTTTATGGTATTTTTAAAGTTAAAAATATAGATTGTTAGAGTAATATGCTCTAGGATTCAAAGTTCTATAAATTTTAAAAAACATTATAACTATGTTCATTGTGTTTCAGTATTAATTATTATTTTTCATATTTCTAGCATTTCTTTAGTATGAATGAAATAAGATAAATTTTCATTTCTAATTTTGTTATTCGCTATTCAGATAATTCAAAATTGTTCAAACATTCTGAGTATTCAAATTGATGAATTAAAATCTATTTTTCGACATCCCAGTTATTTATTTTTATAAAAATAAATTTTAATTATTAAAAAATTTATAAATTAAAATTTTTTATTTATTTAATAAATGACTGGAATGTCGAAAAATAGTTTTTATTTCATCATTGAAAAACGCCCAATGAAAAATGGAAAACGAATGAAAATTCGAATTGATTATTGAAATTGAATTTCTAGAAAACAGTATCTTTCATATATATATTAGTAATATTTTTTCTATACTTTTTTAGTATTTATTGAATACAATTTGTGAATTTTATGGTATTTTTAAAGTTTTCAATATAAATTGTTAGAGATATATACTCTATCTATACATTTTTATAAACATAATTATGTACATAGTGTTTCAGTATTATTAATTTATTTCTCAAATTTCTAGCATTTCTTCAGTATGAATGAAATAATAAAAATTTTCATTCCTAATTTTGTTATTCCCGATTCAGATAATAGAAAATTTCTAACTATTCTGAGTATTCAAATTGAATTTCTAGAAAACTATATCTTTCATATATATTAGTCATATTTTTTCCATACTTTTTATAGTATTTATTCAAAACATTTTGAGAATTTTATGGTATTTTAAAAGTTAAAAATATAGATTGTTAGAGTAATATGCTCTAGGATTCAAAGTTTTATACATTTTTTAGAACATTATATTTATGTACATAGTGTTTCAGTATTAATTTGTTTCTTATATTTCTAGCATTTCTTTAGTACAAATGAAAGTTTGAAAAAATTTTTAGTATTTTCATAAATCTTTTGTACTAATGTGGATCGTTGTAAGATTTTTACAATTCGATGCTGTAAAATTCAAATTTCAGTGTACTTAAAATATTTTTATATTTTTGAGAAGATTACATCTACATAGATTTTTTTTAGATACTTTTTTTCGTATTTATTCAATACAATTTTGAGAATTTTATAGTATTTTCAAAGTTTTCAATATATATTGTTAGAGTAGGGGAAAGTGGGGAATCGTGAGACGTGGGGAATCGTGAGACAGTGCTGTGATTTGCGTATATGTCAACGGAGACAGTTCGAAACAGCTGATTTTGTGCCATCTCGGTCAGAGCTCATATTTCTAGTAGCAATCATTCAGTGTATCCGTATATATCTGTCCCTGTGATCGTGACTCGAAAATCGAGTTTCCCAAAGTTTTCTTGCGCTCCTGTGTTTGCCCGTGTTATGAGAGTACTGTTTCAAACACACTCAGATAAATATTTCTTTTTTTATCCTTGAACTTTAGCCCTTCGATACACAAATGTCATTCTGGATGAAAAGTCTTTCAGTCGTTTGCACACCGCTATATTGCAAAACATAGCTCGTGGGGAATCATGAGACACTTTTAGTGGGGAATTGAGAGACACTCCCGTATCGCGTTATTCAGCAAAAAAAGTAGGCAAAGTTGATTATGCCGCCGTTTTGGAGGGAACCAAGAATATTTTGGTACATAATTACTCTATTCGGACAGTCGCTCGATCGTGCAATTTACCTCCTGCAAGTCTTGCACGATACGTTGCACCGCTTTTCAACATTCATTTTATAACTATTTTGTAGCCCTAAAAAAGTTTATGGCTAAAAGGTGTTGAGTTTTCATTCGATTTACGCGGTGTCTCACAATTCCCCACCATTTTCCAAAATCTCGAAAACATACTTTTTTTTAAGTCATGGGAATTATCAGAAAAAAAATTATTTTATAAATCGGTAAAAGCCAGAAATTTTGTTTTCATGTATAGTTAACGTCACAGTTTTTGGAATTAAAAAATTCCTTTTTTTCGGTAGAGATATTGTGCAAAAATGAAGTCTTTCTCACAATTCCCCACTTTCCCCTATTATATTCTAGGATTCAAAGTTCTATAAATTTTTAAGAACATTATCATTATGTACAGTGTTTCAGTATTAATTTATTTTTCATATTTCTAGCATTTCTCTAGTATTGATGAAATTTTGAAAAAATTTTCACTATTTTTATAAATTCTCAGTATTGTTGTAGATCGCTATAAGATTTTTAGAAATCGATGCTCTAAATTTCAAATTTCAATGTACTTAAAATATTTTTATATTTTAGAGAAGATTACATCTACATTACATCTAATTCCACAAAACTTAGTGACTTTTCAGAATGTCAGTCTTCTTAAAAATTTAAAAATTATAACAATTCACGGGGTTCTTATAGAGTGGTAAAAATTTATGAAATTATGATGGAATAAGAAAATTTGCTAAAATTTTCCAAATTACCTAAATTTCGAAATCACAAAGTTTTTCAAAACATCTGAATCTCCAAATTCTTCAAATTTTGACATATTTATGATTTTTCTACATTTTTAACATTTTATAATTTTTGCAAATTCATGTAGAAGACTCCAAATTCATAAAATTATCCAATTTACGGAACTTAAATTTTTTCTTTGGAGAAGATAAGTGAGAGCGTGGGGGGGGGGGGGCGGAAATTTTTGAAACTCCTAAATCCGGCTTTGATCGTGTTATTTTAATATTTACACGATTTGAACGATTTTACAGTATTTTTGTAGATTGCTGTACGATTCGTAAAATTCGATACTCTGAAATTCAAATTTCAGTATATTATCAAAATTTGCATGTTTTTGAGTTACATGTACATAGATTTTCAGTTTTTATAGGTTTCCCATATTTTCGTATTTTTATAAATTGTTGTATACTTTTTTTTAAACTTGATGTCTTAGAACAAAAGTTTCATAGATCTTTAATATTTGTTTGTATTCTTTATAAAACAGTTCTTCCATATATTTCTGTCACTTGAGGTATTTCTTTAGTTTTTGTATATTTTATGGTATTTTTGTATGTATTTAAAAATTAATTTGAAAGTTTTGGCGTATAATATCAGAGTTTCTAAGTTGAATTCCACACAAAAAAATGTTTCATTTTTTAACTTCAGGAACGAAATGACAAAAAAAAGCAAATGGCAAGTGATGAAAGGCGAAGACAAATGTTACATGAGCGTGGAGAGATACGCAATGGAGTACTACTGCACGAATGGCTATTCCTATGCTTTGCATTGCGAAGGAGCATTACCTGTTACGTTGTTTGCCGTCGTTTTTTGGGACGAATTATATAAAATCGAGGTTCCCGGAGTTTTTGCCAGCCATTATCAAGAAGGACCGTACGACTTGTGGACTTGTGATTTTCTCCAAAACAGAAAGGAACAAATTGAGGAAAGAATCTCGCTGTTGTCGGAATTGGACAGCGAAAGTTTTGCTGAAACTCTCGCTGAAAGTTTTGCAAAGTCGAAATGTTACAAGAGTATTTTGGCCAACAGTTTGTTCAACAGTGACGAACAGTTTATGGTGGGTTTTGTTAGATTATTCGTTAAATTGGATACTTTGATAATTATGATTTTTATCGTGAATTGTTCAAGTTACTTTTTTTTTACGAGGATTTGAAGAATATAGTAAAAATTTTCAGTACACTGCAGGCCAAAAGTATTCGTACAAATAAACTGGATTTTTTCAATTTTAAAATAAATATTCCACTGAAAAATCATACTATTTTTTCAGATATCACATGATTTTCGTAAAATTAACTTTTTATGATTGATTAACAATTATTTGTTTAGGTTTTTTATGTGATTTGGTTTTAAAAGGTACTTCTATTGTCAACAGTATAAATTTGAGTAATATTGATCTTACGATTGATTTTCAAAAGTTTTTAATTCAAAAATGACTTTGATCATTTTTCAGTCAAAAATAGATCATTTTTGTAAAATATTATGTAGTTATATAGATTTTTTGTATTTTTAAGGAAAACTTGACAGATTTGATAAATTCTATACTCTAGAATTCTAAGTTATACTAATTTCTATTAGTTTAATACATTTTTCAACAGCAGATTCTTTATAGACATTCTGTAATGCAAAAATTTCTGATACTGTTAGTGATTTTCAAATCACTTCAGTAGGTTTACGTTGTGAAGGATTTTCTAGTATATTGACGGATTTTTACATGGATTTCTGGATATCGATGTTGCAGAATTTAAAGTTTTATGGATTCTTAGTATTTTTAAAGATTTTTGTAGGAATGGTAGTATTTATTTTGAGCGTTATTTCTTTTCAATTTTGATAAGATTTTGCAGAATTCAATGTTGTACGATTCATAATTCAGTAGATTTTTTGTACATTTAGGATTTTTCGTATTTTTAAAGAATCCATGCAATATTAATAATTTTTTCTATTTTTACGGCTTGGAATAGATGTATCTGAAAATCGATGCTTGTGAATTCATAGTTAAAATCTGTCATATACCTTTATTGAACTTTAAGAAAAGTTTATCAACAATAGTTTATGGTATGATATACACTGCTTGTTTTTTTATTTATTTTTCATTTTTTGTTATTTATAACGATTTACAGATTTTCCCAATACTTTTATAGATTTCTTGAATTTTCGATGATCGCCACAATGATTTTTGGAGTTTGGTTCTTGAGAACTCAAAAATTCATATACTTTTACGGATTTGAAAGATACATCTGAAAATCGATACTTAAGAATTCTCAATTTGAATTTTTTCTATACCTTTATTGAAATTGAAGAAAAGTTTATCAACAATAAATTATGGTATGATATACACTGCTTGTTTTATTATTGATTTATTTATCATTTTTTGTAATTTATAACGATTTACTGGTTTTCCCAGTACTTTTATAGATTTCTTGAATTTTCGATGATCGCCAGAATGATTTTTTAAGTTTCCTTCTTAAAAATTCGAAAATTCATATATTGTTATGGATTTGAATAGATATATCTGAAAATCGATGCTTGAGAATTCCGTATTTAAATTTTTCCTTTACCTTTATTGAACTTAAAAAAAAAAATTGTCAATAATAGTTTTTGGAATGCTATACACTGCTTGTGTTTTTAGTAATTCATTTTTCATTTTTTATTATTTGTAACAATATATGGTTGTTCCTAGTATTTTTATAGATTTCTTGAATTTTTGATAATCGCAACAATGATTTTTGGGGTTTGATTCTTGAGAATTCGAAATTTTATATATTTTTAAGGATATGAATATATACATACGAAAATCGATGTTTGAGAATTCTTAATAAAAATTTTCCTTTACCTTTATTGAACTTGAAGAAAAGTTTATCAGCAATAGTTTATGGAATGGAAAAAAAAGGAAAATGGAAAAAAATTAATACAAACACAAGCAGTGTTTTTATTGCTCGTGTTTTTATTGGTTTATGTTTCATTTTTTGTTATTGATAAAGATTTACTGGTTTTCCCAGTACTTTTATAGATTTCTTGAATTTTCGATGATCGCCACAATGATTTTTTGAGTTTGGTTATTGAGAATTTAAAAATTCATATATTTTTACTGATTTTGATACATATATCCGAAAATCGATGCTTGCGAATTTACAATTCAATTTTTTCCTATACCTTTATTGAACTTCAAGAAAAGTTTATCAACAATAGTTTATAGTATGATATACACTGTTTGTTTTTTTATTGATTCATTTTTCAATTTTTGTTATTTATAACGATTTACTAGTTTTCCTAGTATTTTCATAGATTTCTTGAATTTTCGATGATCGCCAGAATGATTTTTTGAGTTTGATTCTCGAGAATTCGAAAATTCATATATTTTTACGGATTTGAATAGACATATCTGAAAATCGGTGCTTGCGAATTCACAATTAAAATTTTTCCTGTACCTTTATTGAACTTTAAAAAAATTTTATCAACAATATTTTATGGAATCGAAAAAAAAGAAACATCGAAATGGAAAATGGAAAAAAATTAATACGAACACAAGCAGTGTGTACTGCTTATGTTTTTATTGATTTATTTTTTATTTTTTATTATTTATAACGATTTACAATTTTCCAAGTACTTTTATAGATTTCTTGAATTTTTGATGATCGCCGCAATGATTTTTGGAGTTTCATTCTTGAGAATTCGAAAATTCACACATATTTTTGTGAATTTGAATACATATATCTGAAAATCGATGCTTGAGAATTGTTTATTAAAATTTTTCCTATACCTTTATTGAACTTTAAGAAAAGTTTATCAATAATTGTTTATGAAATGCTATACACTGCTTATATTTTAATTGATTCTTTTCCTTTTTTGTAATTTATAATAATTTACGGGTTTTCCCTGTACATACTTTTATAGATTTCTTGAATTTTTAATGATCACCGCAATGATGTTTGAGTTTGATTCTTAAGAATTTGAAAATTCATATATTTTTATGAATTTGAATCGATATATCCGAAAATCGATACTTGAGAATTCATAGTTAAAATTTTCCTAACTTTTATTGAACTCAAAAAAAAGTTTATCAACAATAGTTTACGATATGCTATACACTGCTTATTTTTATATTGATTTATTTTCCACTTTTTGTTATTTATAACGATTTACGATTTTTTCCAGTATTATTATAGATTTCTTTAATTTTCGATGATCACCATATTATGATTTTTGAGTTTAATTCTTAAGAATTTGAAAATTCATATATTTTTATGTATTTGAATAGATATATCTGAAAATTGATGATTGAGAATTCTTAATTAAAATTTTTCCTTTACCTTTATTGAACTTTAAGAAAAGTTTATCAATAACAGTTTATCAAATGCTACACACTGCTTGTTTTTTTATTTTATTTTATTTTTTTTTTCATTTTTTTATATTCCTAACGATTTACTGGTTTTTCCAGTACTTTTATAGATTTCTTGAATTTTCGATGATCGTTACCATGATTTTTGGAGTTTGGTTCTTGAGAATTCGAAAATTTATATATTTTTATGAATTTGAATAGATTTATTTGAAAATCAGTGCTTTAATATTCATAATTAAAAATATCCTATCCTTTTATTGAACTTAAAAAAATTTTATCAACAAAAGTTTATGATATGTTATACACTGCTTGTTTTTTTATTGATTTATAGTTTATTTTTTGTTATTTATTACAATTTACGGGTTTCTCAAGTACTTTTATAGACTTTATGAATTTTTGATGAGCGCCACTATGATTTTTGGAGTTTGATTTCTGAGAATTCAAAAATTCATATATTTTCACCATTTAAATGGATTCGTCAGAAACTCGGAATTTTCCATATTTCAAGAACACTCAGATTAACTTTGTGTCTATTGAACGCTCAAACTGAAATTTTTATTTTTTATTATTTTTTTATCTATTATTTTATTTTTTTGACATTTAACAATAAGAATCTAGTAAAATCCACGTTACTTGGTCTTGAATGTTGAATTTACATCGAATATGTAATGTTCGTAACAATAAACTCAAGTTGCAGTCATAAATACAGGGTGTCCCAAAGTCAATAATTATTTCAAGGGTTTATATTTTGTGAAATTCTAAGACAATTTTTCCTTTATCATTTTTCACAAAACTCAAAATCGAAAAAGATATTCGAGTTTGAATTTTAACCAATAAACGCGTTCTTACGAGGAGTGGGGATGAAAACCACAAACCAAAATCTACGAAAATTTTCTGCATATTTTTCTGAGTAAAAAAGTCCTTTGCAGTTTTTCAAAAAAACTCAAAATCAAAAAAGATGTTAGAATTTGAAATCTGAGAAATCTGATTGGTTGAAACTTTCAACTCGAATATCTTTTTTGATTTTGAGTTTTGTGAAATGTGGCGAAGGACTTTTCGACTCAGAAAAATATGGAGAAAATTCCAGTTAATTTTGGTCAATGGCTTATATCCCTACTCCTCATAAGAGCATGTTTATTGGTTAAATTTCAAACTTGAATAATTTTTTTCATTTTGAGTTTTGTGAGAAATGGCAAAGGAAAAATTATCTTAGAATTTCACAAACTATAATCCCCTAAAATATTAATTGTTGACTTTGGGACACCCTGTATAATAAGTCATTGAATAAAATCGAGTTTTTCTCTGGAGTACAAATACTTTTAGCCTGCAGTATAATTCAAAAAAAGTATTCAAAAGTATTGATTTCGTTTATTTCTAATATTTTCAGAGCCTCGTTCAATGCTTGGGGGTTGAAGGTGTCTTGGGAATTTGCGAAAAATTGTTGGAAAATTTCCGGATATGGCATTCAGGCTTCCCAGATCTTATAGTTTGGAATCCAACCACGAAATTGGTATATATGAAATTTTCAATTGATCATTTCTACAAATAGTAAAATTAATGATTATAATGGTTTCGAAATTTTTTCTAGTGCAAAATCGTTGAAGTCAAAGGACCTAACGATTCTCTGTCCGCGAAGCAAACACTTTGGTTGTGTCATTTGCAACGGAAAAATATTTCCTGCGAACTCTGCCTTGTCAAAGGTAAAACGAAATGCACAACTGTTGAAATAAATTGAAATATTTATAATAATATTTATATTATATTATTATTATATGTCATTATTTATATTAATATTTCCCGACAGACAATTTACCCGACAACATTTTTCCCGACACTGCTTTTCTATTCTTTTATATGAATATACCGGTACTGGATCATTTTTTATAAAAAGTTTTCAAAAGTTATAATTTTTTTTTCTTAATGAATTTTTTTTTCTAATTTTAAATTTTTTGAATTTATAATTTATATGTTATAATTGATTATAAGTCATAATTTTTTTCTTAATGAGCTTTCTTTCTAATTTTCAATTTTTTAAAATAAATAGTAAGTAAAAAATGTAAATTTATGGTCAAACAATCAAAATAATAAAATTTATTGTAAAAGCATATCTTCTTTGATTAAAAAAAGACCATTTTTTTTATTTTTGGAAACAGTCTGTCGGGAAAAATATGACTCAATTCAATCGTAGGATTTTTGTCGTGAACATAGTCTGTAGGGAGAAGTGCTGTCGGGAAAAAGATCGTCAGGGAAATTGACTGTCGTGAAACTGCATTCGGGAAAGTGGACGGGAATCTATTAAAGTAGATGTTTTACTATGTTGAAATCTTTGTTTTCAGATGCGAAAAAAACAGGTCGGACCGATGGCTGAAGAAATGTGACTTGTGCCTTTGTATGACTTGTACCACGTATTATAGTGCTCGACTGTGTGGTATGCAATGATAAATTTATATGTTGATTTTTCTAATGATTGTTCTTCTATTTTATACACCATATTGTGAAGATCGTTTTCACAGAATAATGTACTTTGTTACTTATATAGAAAAATACATCATCAATTTAACATGGTTTTTTTCCTTTTGATCCAAATCACGCATAGAAAATTAACTTAATTTTCAAATTTCATTATGAATAGTATTGATTATTTGTAATTTATGCAAAAATAATATAATATAATTTTATTATAAATCATAAAAAAAAATGTTTCGACAGTTTGTAGGAAATTTGTTAAGCGAAACTTGAAAATTTTTTCGGGCGAAAAAAAATGTTAAATGATAATTTGTGTAGATTTGTAAATTAGAATGGTAAAATTTAGAATACACACAAAAAAACTGCTCAGTTCAAGTACTTGATTAAGAAATAATAAATATTTTTGAAACGTGTTTTTCAAAATACGTATTGCCAAATTCACATATAAATGTTATGTGATTCTGTATAAAAAATTGCAATGAACGGGCTTGAAATTTTTATTTTCTTTGTAAATTCAATTTTTCATCAAACTCTTAACAATTTTTTTTTACTTTGAAATAACATGAAAATGTAAAATATGTGTTTTTTTTAATCTTTAGTATCGGAAGAAGATTAGCATTTTCGTTAAAATACTAATTTTTTTCTTTTATCATGAAATTTTGTTGACCTAAATTGATTGCAATGCTTTTATAAAAATGTATGAAATTTATTTTCAACTCGATGTAAGAAATTTTGGGTTTGTGGTTTGTATGAAACTTGAAAAAAAATTTTTGTACATTTTATTTTTTAAATTGGCTTTATTTAGTTTAAACAATTTAAAAAAAAAAGAGTGGAATATTTTTACAGTCAATTATGGAAAAATGTAATTCAGAGTCTTAAGAGAACCGGAAATTTCAGTTGATGGAGCCGTATAAAATATTATTTTAAGACGAAGTTTTATTCAACGAAAATAGATTTTCATCGAAAAATTTTAGTTTGTGTTTTTATAGTTTCATTAACTTTAGAAAAAATATTTTTTACAGAGAATATAAAAAACTGATGCTGATTTTTTCCTTTTCTTAAAAGTTTTTTTCATTTGAAAAAATTACATTCTAGAAATTCCACTTCAACTTTTCATCAAAAAAATTTTAATTTTCTTTTTTTTTCGACAAATTGTACACAACCTTAGATATAAAATTACAAGTTTTTGATTTTTCATATTTTTACATACACTGAGAGAAAAATATAGTACTTTTTACTAAAACATATAGTAATGGGGAATGGAGATGAAATATAGTGAATTTTGCTATATATCAACTTATAATTGCGATATTTGACGTTTTACTATGTTTTATGGTAGAAATAAATATATTTATGGCTAAATGTACTATAATTTATGAAAAATTAAAATAATATTGTAGATATTTCCTAGAACATAGTAATTTTTTCAATATTTTTAATAGAAATTACTAGGTTTTTTCTCAATGTATCTCACTCTTAATTATATCGAATTACTGTTCGAAAATATTTCAGCGAAAATAGATGCTCATTGAAAAATTTCAATTTTTCTTTTTATAGTGTCGTCATTAACTCTGGAAAAAATATTTTTTACAGAGAATATAAAAAACTAATTCTGATTTTTTTCCTTTTATTAAAAATTTTTTCTTTTTGAGAAAATCACATTCTGGAAATTCGTTTTCAACTTTTCATCAAAAAATTTTAACTTTTTTTTTTTTAGAAAAATTGTACACTACATACTTTAGATATAAAATTACAAGTTTTTGATTTTTCACATTTTTACATACACTGAGAGAAAAATCCAGTACTTTTTACTAAAAAATATAGTAATGGAGAATGAAGATGAAATATAGTAAATTTTACTATATATCAACTTATAATTGCGATATTTGACGTTTTACTATACTATATGGTAAAAATAAATATATTTACAGGGAATATAAAGAAATAATGCTGATTTTTTTCCTTTTCTTAAAAAGTTTTTCCACTCGAGAAAATCGCATTCTTGTAATTCCACTTCAAATTTTCATCAAAAAAATTTTAATCTTCTTTTTTTTCGAAAAATTGTACACAACTTTAGATATAAAATTAAAAGTTTTTGATTTTTCACATTTTTACATACACTGAGAGAAAAATCTAGTACTCTTTTCTAAAAAATATAGTAGTGGGGAATCGAGGTGAAATATAGTTAATTTTACTATATATCAACTTATAATTGCGATATTTAATGTTGTACTTTACTGTATGGAAAAAAGGAATTTATTGATGACTAATTGTACTATAATATAGAAAAAATTACAACAATATTGTAGATTTTCCTAGGATATAGTAATCTTTTCAATATATATAGTACAAATTACTAGGTTTTTTCTCAGTGTATTTCACTCTTGACTATATCAAATTACTTTTTGAAAATATTTCAGCGAAAATGGATATTCATTGGAAAATTTCAATTTGTCTTTTTATAGTGTCATTAACTGTAGAAAAAATATTTTTTACAAAGAATATAAACAACTGATGCTGATTTTTTTTTACTTTTTCTTCAAAATTTTTTCCAATTGAGAAAATCACATTCTGGGAATTCCCATTCAACTTTCCATCAAAAAAATAAAAATTTTTTTTTTGAAAAATTGTACACATCTTTAGATGTAAAATTAAAGTTTTTGATTTTTCACATTTTTACATACACTGAGAGGCAAATCTAGTACTTTTTACTAAAAAATATAGCAATGGGGAATGGAGATGAAATATAGTAAACTTTACTATATATCAACTTAAATTGCGATATTTGACGATTTACTTTACTGTATGGTAAAAATAAATATATTTATGGCTGAATGTACTATAATACATAAAAAATTAAATCAATATCGTAAATTTTTCTTGAACATAGTAATTTTTAAAATATTTATAGTACAAATTATTAGCTTTTTTCTCAGCGTATCTCACTTTTGATTATATCGAATTACTTTTTGAACTCTCTCAGTTTGAATTAGTAAAATTTTTACTAATCTTTAGTGGCTCACTTTTCTCTTTTTCACTTATACTACTTTTTCTTTCAATGATTTTCTTTACTTTATATTATTTGTTGTACAAAATAATATTATAGCGTATATTATGCATACTAAATTATTAATTATTATTTATTTATTCTATTTATTTTAATTATTTTCTTTGACTTTTTTTTCAATTATACCACTAATAATTAGTAGTTTTCTATTAATTCAAATCGAGAAAGAATATATTCTGTTTTCTTACCCCCTAAAAATTCTTTTTAAACCCCCTCATGAACACCTGAATCATTAGAAAATATATAAAAATATCATTCTTCTTCCATCAAACTCGCTCATGTTAAAACAAAGTTTTCAGACTAACACAGAACCTCAGATGGCGCGCGTTGTGCAATTGCGATTTAAAATCATTGCATCAATGCGAATTATCACATCGCTTCTGAAGCGCGATTAATTATAAACTTTGCATCACGTTCTTGCGTTTTTTTTTTCTTTGCAAATGGGAATGACGAAAGCCTGAAATGAGAACTGTTACGTCGATGTGAAAATATCCCTTGATTTTTCAAAACAAAAAAGCGCATACTTGTTACGAAGTAACAGTGCAAACAATGTGAATCATTCATTATTGCTGGTGTAATTATATACATATAT
>JAPYZL010121296.1:0-22827 GCA_030522825.1 Platygaster orseoliae
GTCAAATCACGGTCAAACTAGAGACAGTAACATTTCAGAAAAATTTATGTTGAAAGTATAGAAATAAACGAATTTAATGCAAAAAACCGCACCTTGATTTCCCCTACAATCCATTGTCAAAAAACAGTATCAAAAACGAGGCCACAAGGTAGAAGACCCCCTTAAGCTTATATACCTGGTATTTATCTTAATTGTTATGAAAAATCTGTTCCAATTGCTATATAATCAAGTTTTGACTTGTAATAATACTTAAAAAATTTTTATTGGTCTTATTAAATGACCTTTTATTATTCTACATCACTCTTTCAAATACTATATAAATTTAAAACAGTATAATTTTCACAAAAGTATTTGAAACATTCTTCAAGTTTGTTTTCCATTCCATTCCTACCTCTTTAGGAAAGGTACCACAGAGTAACAAATTCGACATGAAACTGGAAGAGAACTTGGCAGAAATACAAATACGATTCAAGTGCACAACTCGACTAGTGGAAAATAGGGAAGACTTGGCTTTGATGATTTATCAATTCAGCAAAGCAATAAGTTCCCAACCATTAAAAGCTCAAAAACATGATATTTTGCGAGATATGGAATCTTATGTTTATGGCGATAACAAGGATTCAGTGAAAGTTGACAAGGAAGGATATGGACTGGGCAAATTATGGGAAAAACAACTCGCCCAATTTACTTTAAGCACTACAGAGGTGGCTCAAGCTATTGCTTTCGTCTACAAAAGTCCTACTGAACTGATGAGAGTAAACACATTTTCATGTTTATAACCATGTGTTAAAATTCACTATCTTTTGAAGACAATGTTCTATACAGAGATTAATATGCATAAAACGAATTATTCAAATTTTTTTAAATTAGACCGGTATCAATAAAAAATCAATTATATCACATCTTGTAGAGAGGATAATTTGTACATAGACGATAAGCTACAAATGAAATTTCTTTCACTAACCCTTTTTTGAAAACTATTTTCTCCAGTATATATTGATTTCTCAAAAGTATTCTGGAAATAGAAATTTTAACATACGTTAAAACGAGTTACTTGAATAATATTTGTTTGTTTTTTAGGCCTACGAAACAAAATCTAAAGTTGAAGGTGAAAATTTATTGAAAGATATTCCGGTGAGTTGGAAAATTATATAAGCATAACTAATTTATCCAAAATCCATCCATAATTTTTTTTTTATAAAAAATATCATTGTTTTAGGTGAATTATTTTGAAATATCCCAATATAAATATATTTTTTAATAGCCTACATTTAGAATAATCAGATTGCACTTGATTTTTTTTTGGCTCATTTGTATAAATATTCGAGGAAAAACTGGTTGTATTCCAAATACTTGTTTTAAATATCAGATACACTTCTTTAATGTCCATAACTTTCTAAAAATGTAGAATATAACAATTGTAGCGTATTTAAGAAAAACACCTTTTTTTATTTTAATATCGTCTTACGTTTTTCCAGTTAAGAAGAGAAGGCTCGGCCGTTGCATCTAAACGAAGAGTGGGTCCGGAAATGAGCAAAAAAATTTACATCATGTTCACAGCCAATGATGGGAACCAGATTTTGAAATCTTGAGCATCTTTATAGAATAAAATTTTTATTTTTGGAATCGATTAAGATGATCTAGTCAACTTTTTCAAAGCTTTTCCAAAAATCTTAAATACTGTGTTACTAAATAGTTCGGAGCCTTGACTACCTCATTTACTTCATAAACAAGTCTTTAAAAACCTTAAGTAAATAAACAACTCTTCAATTAACTTTACGATTTTATTACTGTTCAATTGATTAACTTTAATTTTGAAACCATTCCATACATTTTCCCATCACTTACAATCTCACTTTTTTGTCGCTAACATGTGTATGTTTAATAAAATATTAAGATAAACTTTTGAAAAAAATACCGTTGTAATGAACTTGTTACATATTTGATTCGCTAGATAGTCAATTCATTCAATGATAGCATAAACCAATTTTTCCATGTATTTAAAATACTCTGCATATACAAAAACGAAAACTAAGGAATCCCTTAAAAGCGCAATCGTTGAGTTAAACAAAAAATCCTTAATGCAGCCTCAAATCCCGCTGTCGATTGTTTCACTAACTCAATAAAACTATTACCAAGATCCACCTCAAAAGGGAACTAGACAGATTCCAGAGCATCGTCGGTAATGCCCATCTCAGTGACTCCTGTACCTGATTCCTGCACGATTGGAGCTTTCTTTTCTATTATGTTTGTTTTAATAGCGTCTTCGATCTCTAAAGGCTCGTTTTGGAAGTGAGTGTAATCTTGATTGGCGTTTCCAGGATACAAATGTGTAGAGGAGACTCTGGGTCTCTTGGTCATGACCACGCGATCCGGATCTTTCCTTAACCCAGCGACTGCTGCGTTTCTTTTCGCCACAACTATCTTCGTGTACTTGGTATTTAGTTGTGAAACTCCGGCACGAGCAATGGTGACTGGCTCCCGGTTTTGAACCGTCAAATGCTGCTGCTGTTGGTGATGGACCATGGGCGCTTTGTGCCGTACAATTGTGGGCACCACTGGTCTCTTGTCGTGCTTATTGCCAATCAGCACCATCTTCTTATACTGCGTAGGGCCACTTTTCTCCAATCTTGGAGGCGTTTCCTTTTCCAGGCTTTCGTCGTCATTAGCGAATACGACGGGGATGTCCATGATGTTGCCGATGTCATAGTTTGAAGTCTCGCTTTCCAGAGTTTGCTTCGTCGCCGTCGTCGTCACGTGCTGCTTCGGCATGGCTGGAATCGTGACCTTCGTCATGGTTTTTGGCTGCTTCGGCATCAAGTTCAGCGAGCCTTGACTCCCACTGACCACCATTGAAGTCGACGTGTAGCTGCGAGGAATCGGGGTGATTTCCAGTTCTTCGCTGCATTTTCCAACATAGTTCCGTCCTCTAGGGGTCAACACCAGCGGATGATTGCTTGTTCTGTGGAGTATTTCCAGATTTCTGGGATGTTTGTCTTCTCGGTTGTGGTTGATCGCTGTAATCAAACAATCTTTCAAACATGTTTTAACAAAATTTATTCCGTTGAGACAAGAATTTTCTACCTTTAGGTGTGATTGTGGTGATGGGAGTTCTGCTAGACTGCGCGGTATTTGAAGCGGTTGACGTTTTTCCTATGGGCGTGCCACTTGTGACAACCATGCCTGACTTGCCACTTTGCATAAGAGTAGAAAAATTTTGAGACCCGGAGTATCTATGATTAACTGTAACATGAATCAAGAGAGCTGATTATTGCTGTTAAATTAAGAAAATGAACATCGCACTTCAATAGTATATTACATTAATTCTAAAACGTTTAATGATAAACTACCTGTTTTTGACTCCAAGTTTCCATCAGTGATTCCCTGTTTGTGAATCAATTGAGAATTCGAGCTCACTCTGGAACAGCTTCTATTTGTTACAGGTAAGACAGTGCGAATTCTTCCCTGTCCTGGAGTATTCGAAACTGAAGGTACTCCTCTGCTGACTTTAGTCACGTTTGTTTGCACAATTTTAGGTTGATTTGGAATATTTCCACTGTTCGCCTGTGAAGGACCCAAACTTATATTGCCAACTGATCCAAGACTGGCCATGGATCCGATGTTGACAGTTATTCCACCACTGCCATTATTTGTTGAAGCACCCTGATTAAAAAACCAGCTATTGATAAGTAATCTATCAATCCATGACCACTCCACATTTTATTTCGAATTTTTTTTATCTACTCTTCCTGTTTTTAGTTTATCAAGACTCAAGTCCCTGTAAATGAAAGTCTGGACACTAGATAGCCACTTTTCGATTGGTGCTAGCAGGCCCCGCTATTGACGTGGAATAAATTGCGGCACCAATGAAAAAAAAGCGGGAATATGAAGTTCATTCAAATAGTAGATTTTATTTTGTAGTGGAAATTTTCGAATTGCATACAAAATTTTTTTACCAATTCCCAATTACTTGTATAAATAAACCTGAAATAATTATAACAGCAAGACAGCATTTCGGAATTTTTTGCATTTCTTTTGCATGTACTCACATTATACATTGATACCGCTTATATATTTGTTCACGTTTGCCAAAACATATGATCATATTTATGACGCCACAGCGCCGCCATTTATTCCGCAGAAAAAGAGGAAAGTAAAGGATAAAGCATGGGTGAGTAGGATAGATAGTTCTCTCTTGCACTTACAGGAGTAAATGCTCGTGTCTAGACTTTCATTTACAGGGACTTTAATACTTATTTTGCACTTGATAAGGAGCCTTGCATATAATACGTCACACGATCAGGGGGAGCTGTCACGTTATGTCACACATTCTTGCATATCCTGTACATTCACAAATTTTATTTGTTCTATGAGTGAGCTCGTTTATCCTTTTTAGTTTTGCAAATTGATAGCAGTGTTTTACCGTGTTTTCAGAATTTTTCGTTCATTGTGAATATACTACTTTGGAATGTAATTTGTTTAAATGTATGTGTCATCATATCAAAAGCATAGGCAGATGACATTTTTGGGAAGGGTTTCTAGAGAAAATATATATTTACTTTGGGATTTTAGAACTCAAGAAAATCATAACTGTACAGATTTTTAACATTTTATAGGTTTCTAGAATTTTGCTTTTTTTTTTGGTATTTTTGTAGATTTTTAGTATTTCTATAGGCTGCTTTATATATTTCTAGAGTATGATGCTATAGCATTGAAAATTCGAACGATTGTACTTATTTTAATTGGTTTTTATAAACACAGTATCTTTTCTGTGAATTCTCAGTATTTTTTTTTTCGTATATTTATTTCAAGAATTACATGTTCTAGGATTCGAGATTATGTGTACATTTTTAAGAAAATTATCTTTATATATGTATTTCATGAGTGTATAAACGATTCCTAGTATTTCTCACATGTTTTTTTGGTATTTATTATATGGTAAAGGATTTTTCAACAGTTTTTTTAGATTCCCAGTATTTTGCAGATTGTTTTATAGATTTCTGGAATTCGGTACTTTATAATCTAAACTTCGATAGATTTTTAGTACTTTTATAGGTTTCTGGGAAATTATCTGGGAAAATACGACTCCATGATTATTATTATTTCAACGATCTCTTGTCTTTTTAATTTGTTTAGTATTCATCAAATTATTGTATCGTTTTCTAGTACTAATTTGATGCTCAAAAATTTTTAGTTTTGAGTTTTGAATATCGTAGGTATATTTGTTCAGATTTTTCAGAAAACAATTCTTTCGTAAAATTTTATCAATTTTAGTACTTCTTCAGAATTAGTATGATTCGAAAGCCTTTATTGTATTTCTATTAATGTCTATCTAGATTTTTTAAATTCAATGCTCCATGGATCGAACTTTTTTAGAATTTTGGTTGATTCTAGTTTTTTATCAATCTCTGGGTTGTGACAATTTAAACAAATTTTTTTTTCTACGTTATTCTAGCCAAACATTTATAATTAGAATTACGTTGAATAAAAATTCTTTTGAAATGAGAATAATTTTCATTTTTGAGTGAGTAAAATTCAATGGCTCTAACGTTTGTTAATAATTATAAGTGATTTTTCAAAAACATACATTTTGCAAGTGTGACATGACGTTCGAGGGGAAAAGGGGGGAGTCTAAATGTTTGCGCATAAGGGGAGGGGGGAGGGGGTAAAAAATTGCTAAAAATTGTGTGACGTATTATGTGCACGACCCCTAATTTCAGAAACGAGAAATCAATTATTATTACTATAATATAATCGACGCCTGTTGAAAAAATCAGTATACATTTTGGTTTTTCATAACAAAATTTGACTGCAAACAATTTTATTTTATGAGCAAGGACTTGGAAAACAAAAAATGACCTATAGAGTATTTCAGATTGTACAATTTCTCGTTGAGAATTTTCAAAAATTACAATAAAAATGAAAGGCAAAAAATAAATTTTGTTTTATTAATAATGGTTATGGATTCAAATAATTAAAACATGAAAATTTCAAATGACAAAAAATTTGTATTGATAAATGAAGAAATTCATGATAACTATCATTTAATGTTCTTAATTTATGAATTTTAGATAAAAGTAGGGCCATTGTTCTTGAGATTTTAAATTGTCAATCACAAACCTGAGCAGAAGATTTTGCAACTGGACTATCGATGTATGTGGTTTTGTAGTTACCAGCCCTGGACTTTCTTTTTGCTAAGTTCAACACCAAAGGAGTCGAAGCAGTGACCTGACTACTTTGAAACGCGCCTTGTGTCGAAGAGATCGGAGTGTTAGGTCTGGATTTTTTAGGGCACGGAGAATGTGGCTCGCTTTCGACAGAACTACTCGTAGAATTTTTTCTCCTATCCGTGTCCTAAAAAAGCGATTATAAAAATGTCGATATTTTTATTATCTTACTTCTTTCAAGTTTAAGTTCTTAGACTTTTGATCAACAAGTTTTCATTCTAACGTTTGCCGAAACAAAAAAAATTGGACTTGAGTTGCAAATCAGCCCGACTCTATAGCACAATCAATCGCAAATCATGGAAAAAGTAGTTTTAAGTCAATAAATATAACTATAAATTTTACATTGTTTTTACCTTTTTTGGTCTTCCATCGCCCGTACTTGCAGAAGGTGCATTAGTTGTAAGGGTAGGCGTTCGTAGAGGTAAAGGTTGGGGCTGCAGTAGAACGTTGCCCACAAAATCCCCGACTTCCTCGAGGATGCAACGGTCGACCATGCTCTGGGTCACTCCTGCTGAAATTTTTTTCGCAGTGGTGACTCTCAGTTGATCGTCAGCATTTCCGACGACGACCAATCCCGTTTCCACCATCATTTTTACCCTCAAACTCTCCATATTCTCGGGTCTGACAAGTGTCGCGTTCTGGCCAATGACGAACAACACAGGGGATCGAAGGTCCATTAATGTGTCGTCGGGTGTTCCTCGTTTGCCCTCAGCCGTCATGAACGGGAAACCGAGGCACACGATGGCAGCTACTTGCTCCAATTGTGCCACCTACAATATTTTTCAGTTTTATACATCGAAAAAACAAAAAACAAAGCTTCCTATCGATTTAGCATTAGCCTGACCTGACAAGCCAAAGCAGCACCGCTGTTGAAACCGACTAAAATAATTGGTCTTCCTGGGCAATCGCCTCGAACGTCTTGAATTTTCGATCTTGTTGCAAGGACGAGTTGTTCGATGCACGATATCATTGTCATACTACTCCCATCCGCCCCCAAATGCACAGGAACATTCACCACCGTGCCCAATGATCCCAGTAAAGAGATCCATCTGTGCTGCCTTGAGGATATTGTGACTCCGCTTCTACACGGAGCAATCACCAATATTGGGTTCCCTGGCAATTTCATCTATTTAAGGACAGATTAATAAAGCAATAGAATGTGGGTCTTACACTTTTTATGTAAACTAGAATAATATTTAATTACATATTTTAATAATAATAATATTTTTCAAATACATAACAGAAGAAGCTATATGCACAATAGTGAGGAAGGAAAAAGATATAAAAATTGTTGATTGAAAAATGGAAATTGATGATATTTTAGAATGTAGAGAACTCTTGACGAAAGATTAAAATAAAAAAATCTGATAAATTTATTTTTAATTTTATAGACAAAGAATATATACAATGAAATTTGAATAAAAAGTTTACAAAGCAATTGATTGAAATTACCAATGATTAAAAGAAGTTGGCGGTAATTGATAAGAGTTAACGGTAATTGATGAAAGTTGAAGGTATATGATAGGAGTTACTGGAAGTTGACGATATATGATGGGAGTTGATAGGAGTTAAAGGGAATTGAAGGAATTTGATGTGAGTTGATGGGAGTTAAGGATAATTAACAGGGGTAGATAGGATTAAATGGGACTTGACGGTGTTGCTGACAGCAGTAAGAGCGAGAAAACTTTTTTAATACTATAGAGAGAAAAAGAGGTGAAGGAACGAGAGAAAATTGATAATTTTTTTATGGGAATCGAAATCAATTCGAAAACTATTGGACGCCGAATGAAAATTTGTATTGAATTTATTGATAATTAGAGGTCTTCACACATTACGTGATGCTTTTTTCTGTTCGTGTCTTAACTATCTTAAATCATATTTTTGTCTTTGTTCAATCTCGCTATATGATATGAAAATAATCCCTTATTATTTTTAAGTATAAACAATGCCTATTGAAAAATGTAATATAATAATAATAATCAAAGTTGTTAAAGTACTGCAGATAGAGCCAGATTTTGGAATTTGGCCTCCCTAGTCTAGTGAATTGAAGAATTATATAAATTTTGAGTCTTCTATATCAATTTACAGAAATCACAAAATGGGAAAAAAATATAAAAATCATGAATATGACAAAATTGGGAAAATTCAGAAATTCAGATGTTTCATTAAACAGTTTCAAAATTTACGTTACTTGGAACATTTTTGCAGATTTTGTTATTCCATCATAATTTCATAAATTTTGCCCACGAGTATATTATAATTTATATAATAATATAATATAAAATCCCATGAGTTATTATAATTTTGAGATTTCCAAGAAGACTGACATTCTATAAATTCACCAAATTTTGTGAAAATCAAATATTCAGCCATTTTCGATATTGAATAAATGAAGATAAAAAGAAACATTTGAAAAATTTGAAGAATGTAAGAATTTCAATATTGAAACAAATGGCTCATTTTCATGCAAATCAGTTAGTATGCTCATGCTCGCTAGGTGGCTACACCAAATTTTTTTTCTCGAATTATCATTTTCGAATTCTCGTGCACCGTGTAATCATTCATAATTTCCAATGACTACTAAATTTCAGAAATTTCGTCACATGTAGAACATTTTGCAAAATTCATAAGATATCAATAGTTAGAAAATTGAAAGATTTATGGAAATTTTAAGCGTCCTGAAAATTCACAACAAAAAATAGTCGACAAAATTCATTGATAAGAATATTAAAATTGAGAAATTACGATAATAAAGGTGTTTTGACTATTTCAGCAATTTTATTTCAAAAGTTTCAGTTATTCCAAACATTTTTTAAAATTTGGGAGATGTTGACTGTTTTCAATATGGACATCAAAATAAAAAAAATTTAATCCTGTAGAATTCATTGATCTAAAAAACAAAAAAATTACCGCTTTATTCGCGTTGAGCGTCACAGCTACCGGATCCCACGATCTCTTCAACACACTTCCTAGAGTCTCCCACGTTATTGGCCCGGATCTGCCGTTCAGAGTTGGCTGCGCAGCAATGATTTTTTCCACCAAATGAGGTATTTTTGTTCGCAACGTTTGCAAAATGTCGAGGTAAATGGATAAGTATTCCTGTGGCAAATGCTCAAAAAGCAAGAGGTGCAGCCACTGCGCGACTTTAACATCCCAACCAGTGGAAGCCAGAGTCTCACGAAATCTCCTGGTAGCTGTGTCAACAGAGACTCTTCGCAATATCGGCTCATCTGGTGAACCAATTCTCACTAGTCTCGCCAGCCTTTCAGATGAAAGCACCCTCATAGCTTTTGCAAAAGTCGCTGACTGCACGTTAGTCCACCACGTTTTGTTGATTCTTTCTTCCCAATCTTCATGACACTCGGGTTTCGCGAACGCAGCTAATCTCTGGAATTCGTCCATTATATGTTGTGGTCTTGTGAAGTCGATTGGTATCGGTTTCTTGCAGTCTTCAGGCCCATCGCAAGACACCACATCGATTTCTGCATTTTCGTCTTGTCTGAAAATGCAATAAGAAACTGCAGAGTAGTTTCTCATCTGATTTATCTCAAGAAAAAATAAAATAATAAAGCAGACATGAAATAACCTGTAAAAATATTTATTCAAACAATTTCTTCAAGATTTATTGGAGGAGTCATGTATAAAAAATTGCTTGTAATTTTTTAAGAGAATATAATTATTTGGATTTATAATTATGATGTATGTAAGATTGTAAGAATTAAGTCTTACGATGTTTGAGTATTTGGAGGCTTTGGGAAAAACAGTTTTTTTATAGGTTTCATGTATACATGCTCTGGCTTCCAATTCCAGGGCCGAGAGTAAGGGTGATCCAAGAAAGTAATGTGAACGTCCATTTCACAACTATTAGCCAATCGATGAAGGTAATTCCTGAACTTGTTCATGTTGGCATCAGAAACGTGCCCAGTTTGGCTCGGCATTGTGGCAATTAATATAAAATCTGTCTGAGATTTCAAAAAAATTAGCACATATGCGTTTGAGTACAAAAATCGAAATTTGTTGTATTTCTTGTTCAGGAAATTTCTATGCAAATTTTTGTTTTTTTCGATATCGCAGTTTTCAAAACTTTACATTTTTTCATTCCTGATTCAACAGTTTTCTAATTTTAGTATTTGGAGGTTTTTAATAGGATTTCTATTGTATATTTTTATAAAAAATTTTTTCGATAATTACAAATTGCAATACTTTTTGTTTCTCAGTTTCTTCAATTTAGTTCTTGATATTACATAATTAAAAATTATGAACAATTTTCAAATGTGATTTTTCTTTAGATACTCGATCCAAAATATGTTTATAAGAGAAAATATTTTATGTCAATATTTCCTCATACATGTACATATGGACGGAAATTAAAAATTATTTCATTTTTTCTAAATTTCGAATTCTAATATTATTATGATTTATAATTCAAAAATCGACCAAATGCTATATTTTATAAAATTAATGAATAAAATAAAACTAGAAACAAGCAATTAATTATTGACCTAATTGAAATTAATTATTAAACATTTTATATTAATTTAATTTAAAAATTATTGGTTTATAATAAAAATTTTCGAACTCGTTGGATATGATAAATAATGAAAGTTTCTTTTAAACCATATATACCAATTTTCAAACCAAAAATGTTTAATTTTTGCTTTGATAAAATAAAAAAATGACATGAACTGAATTTCTTGCTTCGATTCGTTATTAATTTAATAAAAAATTTATGGAAACAACTTAGAGAGGAAATGTAATTTTCCAGAATCCATTAAAGATACAATGCAATTTTTAAATTTTAAATACTCGAATTTTTACAGTTTTTTTATCATCGCATGTAAATGTTTTTGTTTTTAAATCATGAATACAGGGACTTTCAGAACAATAAAAAATTTACCATTTTGATATCTGGCAGTGTAAAAATTAGCGATTCTAGTTTAAAAATTGAGAAATCCTAGTACTTGTTCAGTATAAAGTAAAATGAACGAGAAAAATTTCAGCTCACCTTTCGTATTCGATAAAAACGGAGACTCTCCGAAAGCACGCTAGCTCGTTATTTTAATCGTTTTAATTTGTTCCCATTTTTAGAAAAAAATGTTTTCCAAACGTGCGTTGCCTTTCTTCAAAATAAATGAAGTGTGTTAATCTGTTGCCATTGTTCACTTCTGTGAAGGGATGATGACATGGTATATGGTAATTCAATTTGCGTAACTTTTCTCTTGATTTCTGCGTCAGTGCCATGGGTCAGTGCCGTATTCTGCGTTGTTCTGCGTATTTTTATTTTTTGGATTATGTGTTATGTTGGGTTAGAACTGGACTAGCAGATGCAAGCAGATCGACGCAGCTGTGCTTCGTTACAAAATGGCCGCCGCCCATACTAAGGGCCTCCACACAAGAACTCGACCAACATCGACCAAGTCGAAGTCGAATGGTCGAATTCATATGTATTATATCTATATACCAATGTATATAATTATGTAAATATATGAATTCCACCATTCGACTTCGACTTGGTCGAGCCCTTGTGAGTACGCCATAAGAAGTGTGCATATGTGTGTATTCACATTGAAAATTGAAAGCGGAAGAAAGTTGAAAACAGTTGACAATATGACAATTGGCAACAACAGCAACAATTAGCAACGAAAGCAGTGAAAGTGCGCGCACTCGCCGATTTTCCTCACGTCTCAGTGACTCTGAAAATTTTACATCTCAGGATACGTGTTTTCTTAGCTATAAGGTTATTGTCCATTTTTCATTATACTTTTTTTCTGAATCCTCATTTACGTGTTTCTAAAACACGGATTGTCTTTCATCCTCATAAAACGTTTACACCTCGAAGCGGCCTAATTCCGTACTTACAATGTCCTGAAATCATTCATTTCTTGTTTTTTACGGCTTTGATTTGTCTGAGCCAATAGCGTTGTTTATCTAATCGATTTTGTGGGATTTGACAATATTCTCGAAAGTAAACAACTTTCCTCGTGTGCTCACTAACCTAACCTGACCCGGACGCGCGACATCGCAGGTGTTTTCATTGGCGTAAGGTAAAAAATAAAAATTCGTAGATTAGTCATTTAGAACTTTATATGAATTAAAGTAAATAAGGATAATTCATTAATTTTGAAATCCAGTATCGAAATTATAGATTCATGTTCAGTTTAGCAACTTATTTTTTCAAAAATGATGCCCAAAAATTTAAGAAATGTTTACATTGCCTATTTGTTTTTTATTACAAATCAATTGCTGCCTTAGTAAAGAAACACGTTTTTATCTCGTTATAAATAAAAATAGTTACAATTCTTTGTAATATAAAATTTTTTTCTTTCAAAGTTCGTAAAATGTGTATGTGCCTGAAGTTCAAAATGTTTATGAAATAAACGAAAACGAAAAAAAAATTATTTTTTTATGTCCACCTGTGTTTAAAATAGAGAATAATTAGAAACGTTTAATTATAATTGTTTAATATCAATAATTATGAAGTAATTCTATTACTAGGAATGATAGAACAATTTTTTTATTTTTTACACTTATTTTCAAACGTTTGGAACTTCAGAAACATAAATATGTACACTTCAAGTATTATTATTTGGAATATGTTATAAAAAAAATAATAACATTATGTTGAAGGCATCACTTTTAGAATAATTAATATTCCTCAAGGCAACAAAAAACTTCTATTGAATAAAAAAAATGTCAGAAAGTAATAAAATCAACATAATTGTAATATTATTGATCTAACATCTGTTTATTTTCTAAAAAATTCATTTATGTTTTTTTCAGTTAATGAGAGTTTTCGAAAATATTTGTTGCTATGAAAAATTAAATTGTCTACTTCAGTATCTCATTCGTAGTATAAAAATTGAATACAAAGAAAAAAAATTGCATAGATATCACTTTTTATTGGTATTCAAAAATATCGCGTTGAAAAACTTACATCGATCAATTAGAAGTAATTTTGGAGTTTTTTATCATTTACTATTGCTGTATAGGTTTCTCTTTCAATTTCTGGTTCCTGTATTATCACGCCACTGCGAATCTAAAATCAACCTCACCTAACCTTTTCTCTGAGTGTTTTTCTGTGAGTCTAAGATGTCATCGCAAAATGACATGACATAAATGGTAAAAAGCAGTGTTTTCCAAAATTGAAATATTTCAGCTTCAACTTGGTGAAATACTATTGATTGATGTTCAAAATGGGATTTGTGGCTTTGTCACCATTTCGGTGTTTAGGTAAGTAAAAATACTTAGTATCATTTAATTGTCAATTAAGTATTTTCATATACTACATTCTAATGTAAATGGTATTTTAGGTACCATTTTTGTCCAATTATTGTGCATTGATTACAATTTCTATTCAGAGTTTGATGTTCACAAAGTTTACAACGTTAAAAATTCACATGGGAATTTTTTTTCTGAGATTTACCACCAATGATTTAAAACATCAAAATAGCGAATTCAGCGAAGCCCTTGAAAATCGTTGACAAAAAAATTTATTAGATCATCGACGATAAAATTCATAGTTTCAAAAAAAGTTAAACTTTTAAGATTCTTGTAATGAAAACTTTTTTTATGAAATTCTATTTCCTGTTGGAATGTTTACAAATAATTTTTTTATAACAATATCAGTTCACAAAAATGTACCAGGCTTAAATATTTTCGTAAAAAAAATTTTAAACTTCTTAAAAAAGTGTCATTGGTTTTTACTGAAAGTTTTTTTCTATTAAAATTTTTTAAGGTTGACCTTATGAGAAATAGAATTCATATAATAAATTTCTAATTGTTATGTGAATTTTGCCATTACTTATATGAATCTAAATCACTAGTGAAAAAACATGTTCAGAAAATTCCTTTTTAGGAACTTCGTCGAATTTTTTCTTTTTAAGATTTTACATTATTTTTGGTAAATCCCAGAAAAAAAATTTCGTGTGATTTGTCAAAGTTGTAAACTTTATGGACATCAGAGTCTGACATATGAGAAAATGAAGGAATTTTGAAACACTGAAAAAGTGACCTGAAAATTTTGCACAAATCCGTGATTTTTTTTTTATCTTTTATTTTTTATCTTGTATTTTCGTTTTAGTTATTAAAAAAGTATGAATGTAAAAAAATTCAGATATAAACTTACTAAAATTGAAATTAGTTTGGTCCATTTCTATAATTCTTTTATGTGAATCATAGAATGTTCAGTCTTAGTTATGATCGAAAATAAAAATATTTTTATGTTCAGTTTTTTTGTAATTTTCACATCAAACGTTTTATTTACTTTATTCTACTTTCAAGTTTGAAATCTGAATGAGATCAGACTGCAACATTTGGTTTTATAATTTATAAAAAACACGCCGATTCATGATGAAATAAAGTAAGAGAAAAATAGGAATTCAATCGACTGGCGAATTCGAATTTTTTTTTTAAATCACTCAATAAAAATAGAATCTGAACAGTTATGTATACCTGCACATAATCGTTGTTGAGAAGGTTAAATAAGACTGAAAAAATCGGTATTTTATTTGACAAATGATACAAAAAATATTAGATTAATTTTGTTTAAATTGATTATTTTTGAAGGATTCTCTTATTAAAGGATTTTGACAGTAATTCTCATTTGAGAAAAAATGTGGTGTAGCCACTCAGTGAGTACGAGCGTACTAATCGACTTGAGCTAGTGCATTAGGCGTGGTGCACCAGAATTTTGAATAATTATCCATCTCTCATGAACATAAATTTTTACTTGCAATCATTAAATTTCAAATACGTACTTCAAAAATTCTAAACTTTGAATTTACAACTTTGTTTACCAGATTATCAATACAAAGATTGTAAATCATAACAGTTTCCAAAAATTTTTTCTTAAGCTGTAAATATTTCACAATAAAACTTTATGTTCATAAATTTTACAACGTTGAAAAATCACACAAGAATTTTTTTCTGAGATTTACAATCAATGATTTAAAAACTCAAAATAGCAAATTCAGCGAAACTCTTGAAAATCGTCGACAAAAAAAATTCATTAGATCATCAACGATGAAATTCATCGTTCGAAAAAAAAGTCGAACTTTTAAGATTCTTGTAATAAAAACTTTTCTTATGAAATTTTATTTCCTGTAGAAATGTTTATAACCAATTTTTTTTATAAAAATTTCCGTTTATATACAAAATTTGAAATTTCTTACAAAAAAGTCACTGGTTTTTAGAAAAGTTTTATTCTTATTAAAATTTTTTAAGGTCGACCTTATAAGAAATAGAATTCCTGTAAGAAATTTCTAATTGTTATTAGAATTTTGCTATTTCTTATAAAAATTAAAGTCACTAGTGTATAAACATGTTTAGGAAACTCCTTGTTAGGGGTTTCGTTGAATTCGATTTTTTAAAGTTTTACATTTTTTTTCGTAAATCTCAGAAAAAAATTCATATGATTTGTCGACGTTGTAAATTTTATGAACATTAAAATTTTTGAGACATTGAAGAGCAATTGTAGAAAGATAATAATTTAACGAGGAAAATGTTCAGGAACTCTGTCTCAGGATTCTGTCAGACACTAAAAATATTTATTTTATTACACTACGTGCAAAAGTGCATTAAAAAAACTTTTAATTCATTTCTTTGGCGTATAATATGACAAATGTATTGATAGCTTTTTTTTATTAGGCAATGTAAACAAGCAATGTTTGTCTTTCGTGCAAAAAAGTCGTGCACATGCTCTTGCGCCGAAATTGGAGGAGAATATGAAACCGAAAACTGGAATTGTGATGATGAATATGGGCGGGCCTTCAACTACTGATAAAGTTGGCGAATATTTATTGCGTATTATGACAGATCGAGATATGATTCAGCTTCCGATTCAAAGGTTTGATAAAATCAAAATTGCTGACGTTGGAAAATCGTTTGAAAATTACAGTTACACATTTTAGAGGATATTTTAGATACTGTTATTTTCTATCATATTTTTTATAGTGTTTGAACGTTGCTTTCCGTTTACATTAGGAATGCAAAAATTATTAATTTTTAATCGTATCATTTTGAAGTTTTTTGATGGCAAAAAAATGTTAATTTATTTTAGTCGATTAGGACCTTGGATTGCTCAAAAACGTACTGCCGAAGTGCAAAAAAAGTATCAGGAAATTGGAGGAGGTTCTCCGATTTTAAAATGGACCAATTTGCAGGGAGAACTTTTGTGCAAGCAATTGGACAAAGTGTCGCCGAAAACAGCTCCCCATAAATTTTACGTGGCATTTAGATACGCGGATCCACTCACCGAAAAAACTCTGAAAAATCTAGAAAAGTGCGCAAATTTCTTGATAGTCCCAAATAAAAAGTGAACATTTGTCAGCAGGATTGGTTTTCAAATAAAATTTTGTTCATTTAAACCATTCATTAGAATGCTTAAGAGGACACAGAAGCTGCTGTAGTGCAAGAGAGACGCATAGAACGGAAAGCGAATGAGAGGAAGGAGGACAAAAAGAGAATGTCTTCCGTGTCCTCTTAAAAAGGTTATCGGGAATTTTCTTTTTTTTTTTTTATTGTTAATAAAATTGGTTCGATAATGCAAAGCATTTTTTGGGAATTCCTTGGAACGTTTGTACAAATTTTTGCAATTACTTGATATTTTAAGAACGCATTAAAATCATTTCCGACATTTTGTAAAAATGTATAAATAATTTTATGTTTGAAGCCTTCAGACATGCTGAAAAATTATTAATTTGGAAGGTTCAGAATGATTTCCAGATTACTTAACATTTTTGGAAACATCTAGAATAGTAAAAGGAAAACATTTTGAAAATTGTTTCCAAATTTCAAAAAGTGAATAAAGTTATAAAACCAAGTTTTCCTATGAGTTTTTCAGAAAATCTAAAATCATGGAATCGTGGGTACAATAGTAATTTTGTAAAAAATATACGTAAATGTTTGCTATTGTCCAAAAAAATTTTTCGAAACTGCATGTAACGACTAAATTATTTAACTAATTTTAATTGCTTTTTAAAAATTTTTTTTGTAGGGATGGAGTTGAACACGCCGTTCTTTTTTCTCAGTATCCACAATATAGTTGTGCGACTACAGGATCCAGTTTCAATGCAATTCACAAATACTTCAAATCCAGGTGCGAAGTAAAAAACGTCATTTTATTTACAAAAATAATTCTTTTACTGATAATAATATATTTTACCCAATGAATCGTGTTTCATAAAATTATTAAATTATTAAAATTTTCGTTTTTCTTCTTAACGTTATATGATCAACCGTATTTTAAAAAAATTATTAAATGTGCAAGTCCACAAAAAATTTTATATATTTATTTAATTTAAACAATTTCTTTAGAACATTCCCTGCCATGAAAATGAGCATAATCGATCGATGGGCGACTCATCCACTTTTGGCAAAAACTATTTGTGAAAGAATCAAGGAACAGTTAGTCAAATTTCCTAGTGACGTCAGAAAAGACGTCATGATTTTGTTCTCGGCACACTCTCTTCCATTGAAGGTAATTTGATTTGATTTCTATTGAAAGTAAAAAAAAAATTGCTTATTAATACTCTGGGATCCCAAAATCTTATCATATTTTAATTTTTAATTTAATTCGAATTTCATTAATTATATTATTAGTACTGAATTTCCACATCAATATACTGAATCGAAAGGAAGAACTATGTTTTCTTTGTTATTATACATTTATTATTCCATTTTTTGTGAAATTGATTTTTTTCTTCACAAGTCGTAAATTTTTCTTTTTTGAAAAATCAAAATTCAAAAATCCCGTTATCTTCTATTTAATTGAAAAATCAACCTTCGAAAATATTAAGAAATTATTTTATATTTCTAACAGTTTCAGGAATAATCTTGAGATCTTAAAATTTGAAAAAATATGTTTGAATTAAAGAAAGCAAAATTCGTTTTTTAATTTCAATTCAGTGTGCAAAAATGATTTTCTCATTTTTCCAGCATTCATTTTTTGACATGTGATAAAAATGCATGTATATATTTCATGCTATCGGAATATGTTTTGATATGAATTTGTTTCTCCCTTGATACAAAAAGTAAAAAGTTCCGGGAGCAAAGGGTTATTAAAGTAATAGTGTAATATTGTAGCTGGGTATTTTTTTAGTTGCTGAATTCGCAATTTGTTTCAGGCGGTTAACAGAGGCGATTCTTATCCGTCTGAAGTCGGTGCGACGGTGCAATTAGTGATGCAACAGTTAAATTACAGCAATCCTTACACATTGGTGTGGCAATCAAAGGTATAAATGCTGAATATTTCCGTGTTGAGCAGTGGAGTGGGAAGGAAAATTCTCTTGGATTGTATTTTTGTTTTGTTTGTTTGTTTTTTTTTGCGACAGCTTTGAAGATTAAAGTCAGTTATTGTTCATTTAATGTTTACAAAGTTTACAGCGTTGAGAAATCGCACGGGAATTTTTTTTGAGATTCACCATCAATGATTTAAAACCTCAAAATAATGAATTCAGCGAAGCCCTTGAAAATCGTCAACAACGAAAATTCATTAGATCATCGACGATGAAATTCGTCGTTTTAAAAAAAAGCCGAACTTTTAAGATTCTTGTAAATAAAACTTTTTATAAAATTTTATTTCCTGTAGAAATGTTTATCAACAATTGTTGTCATAAAAATTTCAGTTCATAAGAAATGTACTAGCCTTGAATATTTTCTTATAAAAAATTTGGACTTTCTCAAAAAAGTGTCGCTGGTTTTTATAAAAAGTTTTTTTCTTACTAGAATTTTTCAAGGTTGACCTTATAAGAAATTTCTAATTGTTATAAGAATTTTTCCATTTTTTATAAGAATGAAAACCACTAGTGAATGAAAATGTTCAGAAAATTCCTTTTTAGAGGCTTCGTCTAAATTTGATTTTTCACAGTTTTACATAACTTTTGGTAAATATCAGAAACTAATTTTCGTGTGATTTGTCAACATTGTAAATTTTATGAACATGTTCATTCAAGAGGAAAGTTCAGGTTTTTTCCCGATTTTCAATGAAAAGTTATGATTAAATAAAAAAATAAAAATAAAATTACTAAACAGAGAATATTGAAATTTTGAAAGTTTTAAGGAATACATGCAAATTTTTCTGATGCAGAAATGTTTGAAAACCAAGTTCCTCAATTTCTGAGTTTTTTCTCATGTTTGACTATTAATTTCAAGAATCTAAGGTTCTGGAATTCTAAAGTACAATAATTTTACACTTTAGTATTTTTTTTTTTTTAATTCATTCTTTTTTATAGGTTGGACCTTTACCATGGCTTGCACCTTTTACTGATGATGCAATCAAGGGTTACGTGAAACAAGGAAAAAAGCATTTTATATTAGTTCCAGTAGCTTTTGTAAATGAACACATTGAAACTCTTCATGAAATGGACATCGAATATTGCAAAGATTTAGCAAAAGAGGTTTGGAATTTTTTCAGAGAAACTTGTACATATTTGCGAAAAAATAATTAAGTTGGAAGATTGACAAAGTTGCATATTTGGCTTTATAAATTAAAAAGTACAGGATCAGAAATTCGATATTTAGAATTTTGGTAGTTGAAAAATTTGTGATTTGGGATACGCAGATTATAATTTACTAATTTGTTTGTGAAAAAATTCGAAAAAATCGTTATTCTGATTGTAAGTATTCGATAATTTTTTAGTTTTTTTCTTCAATGTTCTGGAATGTTGCCGTATTATTTTAAATATTCAATCATTTCCCCTGATTTACGAAAATGTTTTCATCTTGAAAATTTTTCTAGATAATAGACTTCTCAAGTTGCTCTTGATTTGAATAAGTTTAGGAAATTGTTTGGTCATTAAAAATCCAATCGACATTTTTCAAGTGACAAAATTATTATGACATTTCTAGTACTCGTGGATTTTCTGATTTTTGATAATATTTTATAGAAAAACAATTTTTCCCATGTTTATATGTATTTAAATTTTGATTGAGAAAGTTTACGTGAGTTCTATTAATTTACTAATTGTTTTTTTAGTTGGGGATTGAAGAAATCCGAAGAGCTGCAGCTCCAAACGATCATCCAATTTTCATTGACGCACTCACGGATATTGTCGCCTCGCATTTGAAATCGAATCAACCTGTAAATCCAAAATTTTTGACTCGCTGTCCCCATTGCATGAATCAAAATTGCGATTCAAGTAAAAATTGGTTCGCGAAAAATTGTAAATTTTAATGGTTTAGGGAGTAAAATAAATTTGTATCAACAATTGTATATTTTCGTTTTATTCACCCCTATCAATAGTAAAAATAAAAATTAAAATCTCTGTGATTAAATAAATTTTCAGTTTATGAGTTCTAAAGTTTCCAAATATTTTTATACAATGAATCGATTCATTTTTTCCATTTTACGAGTTCGTATTCAAAATTTGTTTTTTCTCTCCTTTATAAAATTTGAGTTGATAACAAATATTTTTGAGTAACGCTATTTCGAAACCATATCCAACGTTCCGGAAATTTCAACAAAATCAAAATTATATTTTTGAGTTTCGAACCTCTTTTGTCAAAACCTTTGTTCATACTTCAAGAGAACGTTTCTTTGATTTCTTAAAATTACGTTTAAATGTGTTTAATAAGTCTGTGAAAGTGATTTATTTTTTTTTTTTTATTCCTCAGAAATCTTGAAATATAGGTTTTTAGCAATCGAGATCTTGTTGTGTCCCTTCAGTTCACCTAAATGTGAGGTGTAGTTAAGGGAAATTTCGATGAGCTTTAAGTAAGACCCCTGAGAATAATTCCGAGTCGTAAGAATATATTTAAATGACTAATGTAATTATGCAAATCTTCCAAGGACAGGAACAAAGATTGAGAATTTAAAATTGTTTTATTGGAGTACGATGAATGAAGGCTTTTAGAATTGATTTTTCAATCGTACCATCAGCATCAATTATTCTATGAAAAGATTTCATCGAAAACGACGATTCGCTGAATAATTTAAGCTTTGCACCTCACTTTCTGTGATTTCAGACCATAATTTCACGTCTTAAATTGATTGGAACGACTCGAAGTTTGTTATTTTCCGTCACTTTATCGTACGAGGTTTCCTCCATCATAAGTACATTTTTTTGTCATTTTTCTACCTCTGAGATTTCATGAAATATTCAGATTGGATGGAAATTTAGTTGCCTTTTCTCGGTTGTGCTTAATTTTCTGTGTAAAAGCGATTTTCTTTTAAGTTTGTTTTTAATTAAACTGAAAATTTTCGAAAATCAATGTTTTTCACAATATATTATTTATGTTTTCGTTTATAATTGAATATATATGTTTTTTGATTCAGAACAGATTTATGAAAATGACGAATTTTCAAAAAAAGTGAATCCATGAATGATTGTGTAGGATTAAAAAAATTCATGGAAATCTTGTTATTATTTATTAAAAGTAAATTAGATAGAAACAATGACAAAACTTAAAATTTTTGTTTGACAAAAAATATATAGTAGTTGACACAAAAATATAATTCACTAGTAAATCCTCTCTAATATATGAAAATTCTTTATTTTTTTTAATGCCCTAAATTTCTTCAAGAATCATAACTTTTTTTTTTCAATTACAAAAATAAGATTTTATGGCTCTTGTATTCACGTAAAACTTAAGAATTTTTGATACATTGAAACATTTTTTGAACATAAAAGCTCGTTATCAAGAAAATAAAATATTCCGAATTTAAGTAAGTATGAATATTTGAAGTCTACAACTGTACACATTTTCTCTGGCAGCGGTTAGAGATTTTTTTTAAATCTCAATTTTCAATTTGAAATGAATAAATTGATTATTGTTAAAGAAATGAAATATTTGAATTCATTAATAGTTATTTTCGTAATCGGGAGCTAGAGCCAATTTTGGCGAAGCCGTACGTTTTTGCCCGAGCCGAAGGCGAGGGACAAAATAGGCAAAGCCAAAAGAGTGATGAAAATTCAATTTTTTATGATACATTGATATTCAAGAGTTTCATCAGTTCGAACTATGAGATGACAGTAATTTTCTCAAGTTTACTACCTGAATTTATTAACGAAGTGGAAGAATGAATACATTTATTCATGTTTCAGGGACTGAAAATCGTGTTTTTTACGCCTGTGCGTAATGCTAAATCACGATTTTAGAGCCTCTAACATGAAAAATTATGTTCGCACTTGTGAGCAATCGTTTTCGTCAACTCGACTTGTTGCTCACAAGTACGTAAATAGCTCTTTTGGTACACAACAGGCAGTGGCGTAGAAGTGTGGGGGGGGGGGTTGGGGACAACCCCCCCCCGCCTCGAAATTTACGTCATAAATAAAATCCTATATCTATATCCATATAATCCTATATATACATATACAGGGTGATTCAGCATGACCTGAGCACCCGAAAAATTTAGATTCCTTGTAAAATTCTAAGACTATATTTCCTTTGCCACTTTTTACAAAACTCAAAAATAAAAAAGTTATCTAACTTTGAAATTTAAACAATAAATGCGCTTTTTCAACAAATAGTGATAAAAATCAGGGACCAAAGTCTATCCAAATTTCCTTCATAATTTTCTGAATCGAAAAGTCCTTTGCCACTTTTCACAAAACTCAAAATCAAAAAAGATATTCGAGTTAGAAGTTTCAACCAATCAGATTTC
>JAPYZL010121342.1:0-14832 GCA_030522825.1 Platygaster orseoliae
ATATTTCCCGCTGATTTCCGAGTACCCCAAAAAGGGGCTTTTGTTCCCGCATTCCATAGAAATAAAGTGGCCTTTTTTACGGATGCATGGGAAAAAGAACTTTTTGACTCGAAATTGAAAAAAGGAATATTGGATTTCTTTTTGTTTCGGGTATTTTGGTATGCTCCGTATAGTTGAGTGTCAGTTTAGCAGTTTTGACAGGTTTAGAATGTTTTTTTTTTCGATTTTGTAGTTTCGAAAGAGTCTTGGCAGTTAGGCAGAGAAAAAAGTTGCGTTTTTTTGACATTTTGTTATACTATTTATAGTTTTTTTGTATGAAACTAAGCAGTGGTCACTAGTTTTCATGATTTTTAGTTTCTTACAGTTTTTGAAAATTTTTCAAATTTTCTGGCATTCTTAAACCAGTTTTTACAGTTTACATAGTTCTGATAAGCTTTATAAAATTTTTAATGATTTTTGTATTGATAGTTAAGAAATTTTGTAACAATTTCAAGAGTCTTGTCGATTTTGAAAGTTATGGATTTTCTTTTTCTATTTTTCAATAATTTTAATAATTTTTGAACAGTTTTCATATGTTTCTCAGTTTCTGATAGTATTGACAGTACAACAGTAATTTTAGTTTTTAATTTTCGAAAATATTTTACAATAATAATAATTTTTCTGAGTCCAACTCCACAGTGGGCATTATTTTCATGATTTTTACAATTATGGACCAATTTTAACAGTTTTTCACAGTTTTGACAGTGCAGCAAAGTTGGATGCTGTTGTTTTTTAAAAATAAACTTGGAAGTGAATACTAAGTTGTATGATTTTAATAGTTTTTTGGCCAGGTTTTACACTTTTTTTTTTAGTTTTTGCAGTTTCGAAAGATTTGGCTATTCACAAAAATCGTGACTGTGTGGAGAATTTAGAAAATCTTATAAGTTTTTAGTCTTGATAATTCTGGAATTTCTAGTAGTTTTCCAACAGTTCAGAAAACAGTTTCAACATTTTGATACTCGATGAATAATTTTTTAAAAGAAACTTGAGAGTGAACATTAATTTTCAGAATTTTTCGTTTTTGAATCTGTATTACGGTTTTTGAAATTGTATTTACAATTTGCATGAAAATTTTGATCGACACTTGTCACATTTTTTGAACAGTTTTTTAAACCTTTGTAGCTTATTAGAGTTTGGACAGAGCAATAGTGATATTCCAATTGTTTTTGTTTTTTACATTTTCTTATACTATTAACAGTTTTTTTTGTTAAAATTTACAGTGGGTAACAGTTTTCAGTATTTATACATGGTTTTTTACAATTCTTACGATTTTGAAATACTCTAAAGTTTTCAAAAACTTTCACAGTGTTGATAGGTAAGAAACTGCGTAACAGCTTTTACGATTTTAGAATTTTCTCAATTGTTGCAACAGTTTTAAAGCATTTTATGATCGTCTATACGGTGCAACAATGACAACACATATGACATTTCTAACGATGTTTTACAATATCTATTTTTATCAATTTTGGCAGTATATTCTGAGTTTCATGATTTTTATAATTTTTTGACAAGTTTTTCCAAAGATTCTGACAGTTTTTCAACAATTTTTGACACCTTTCGAAACGTTTAATATTTGCTATCCATAAACTCGAAAACTTTAGAAAAAAATTAACAAGCTTATTGTTCTAACAATCCGAATCACGACCGAGATATAATGTTATTTCGAGAGTAAGACCTACTGATCCATTTCGTTCATTCATCGAAGACACGTGCTCTTTTTTTATTTTTATCATTTTTATGGTGTTATTTCACTCTTGAAATATTTTTCATTTTAATACATTTTATCTTCAGTTCCTAGGAAATTCAAATGTGCAAGCATTTTAATGAAACGATTGACCAAAAATTATATTTATGAATTCGTCATTATAATTATTGATTTTTCATTATTATTGTTGACTAATCAATGATAACTCAAATCATTCAATGTTTGTTGAACTTTTGAGTTTAGAAAAACTCAGCTAGTTATTATGGAAATAGTTGAGCTAAATATAATGTCAGAAAATTTAAATTACAGTCTAAATTATATATAATGCATTCCATTAATTTCGCAAATCTATTTCTACTTATTACTTGAAATATAATTAATTAATAAATATATTCATTATTATATATAGAAACAATATACAAAATTCATTGAAACTTTGCCAGACTCCATTCAAGTAGTTAGGTTAAGTATTCAGTCAGACAAGATAATTACACAAATTCAAATTTAAATCAGTCGTCATTAAACACATCATTTTTGAAATATCACTTGATTTATATTTGTGATAAAATTATAAATTTCTACAATATAAATAACTGTACATAAATAAAATATGATTTCGAAGCATAATAACAAGAAAAGTATCTCGATTAATTCGTAAAATTGATGAAACTTGAAACTGAAAACTGTATTATTAATAATATTTATAAATCATAATCATTGATGATTTACTATAATTTTCACTATTTTATGGAAACTACTGACACCATTACGAAATTACTAGAATAAAATTCAAATTCAAATCACATACCTAGTCAAATAACTTATTTTAAAAAATCTAATTTGATTTTGATTTCAGTTGAAAACGTTTCAAAATAAAAAAAAGATTTAACATTAAGGTTCAGTATATGAAGATTTTTCAAATATTTTCGATTACCGTGAGAAAGACACTAAAAAATTTTCGTGACTTTTTTAACGACAAATATTTTTTTTACAATAAATATCTACTGATGAGTGCAGAAATACATGAATTTTATTTCAGTATAGAAAAACGATTTTTTTTGAGCAATTAAGATATGGTGAATTTGGAGCTTTTTCGTTTGATTCCAAGCTGGAAAAAAATCGCGACAATTACTGAAAACCTTTAAAATAGGTGCAAACTTTCCTGAAAATATTAAAAATTTCGATACCTGAAAAATCTTAGATTTAAAATGATAATGATTCAAATGCTGTTTTTTTTTTCTTTCTATTACTTAATTCCACTGAAAGAAAGTGAATCTCTCGCTAATTACTTTAAACGTGTCCGCAAAGCCTGATTCTAATGAACTTGCACGTTTCGAGGTCGTGAAAGCTTCTTTTTGGCCGTTCCCCAAAAAAGAAACAGTTCTAAATTAAATGTTCTTGAGATAGCCGAAAAACCTCTTCCGAAATGGGAAGTGCTTCCTCCTTTTACAAGGGCCATTTTTCAGCATCGAAGCATCGGAAAAGCTCTTTTCATCGGAGCAAAATCGAGCCCCGAGTTCAAGGTCACGACATTTATATTATAAATAAACCGGCGTTGTTTATAAATTCACGCTCCGTTCGACTTTTGAGCGACGCGCCGAATTAGGTCCGAAAATGCTTAAATTGGAATTGCGTTTTGGCTCGAAAACAGAGTCATTTTAGTGGCTCGAACCCTTCCTGAAACTTGGATATTATTATTGATTATGTCACGAAAAAACAAGCAAAAAATACACAGAAAGAATGTTTGGTTCCAGTGACTGTTTATTTGGATATGAGAACCAAAGTTTTTATTAAGACTACCAATGTAGTTGAAATAAACAAAACTTTTGTTAGTATATATTTTAATAAATGATTTGGTTTGGTAAAGGTAAGTGAAAATTATCGAAAAGTTAAAAGAAATTCAGAATTCTCAATTTTATTAACTCAAAATGAACAACAGTTCTGGATTCGTAAGAATATTTTTTTAAACTAAGTTATAATAATTATTATGCTAGGTTAACGTAGGAAATAATAATTTAACGAATTGTTTCTTTCAAGTGAATAATAAAGAATCCTGAAAATCTAAAAAACATAGAAATGTATATTTCTATGTTTTTGAATTGTATTATTTATTATTATACAATACAAGTATAAATTAAAGTAAATAAGGGAAATAAAATTTGTTTTTCGTTACAGAGCGCACTGGTTGTCAAAAGTAGGAAGCCCTGGAAGCGAAATCCATCATTGTCAATTTTCGAACCGGGAATACATCGCTAAGATGCATTACAAGCACTTCAACATGCGATTTTGAAAATATGAATTAAGACGGTTAACGAACGTACGAAGTTAAAATAAACATGCGAACGTCAGTATTTTGCACGAGGCGTAGCCGAGGGTTCCGATTTTTTTAAATTTCACGTCTCAACGACGTTTCATTGACGTTTACACTAAATTAAAAAAAAATCATATAGTTGTCATAACCATAGAGATCCCAACTTTAAAATATGATCAATTACTTTTTATACGTGGTTTTGACAACTACTTGGCCTCGATAAATTATCGATTATTAATTATTATTATTAATTATTATTATTATAATTATTATTACTTGTACGAGTCTGAGAAATGTGAAAATGTGGAGTGAATGTTGATGTACATGGAGAATGAAATTAATTAATTGTAGATCATTTTTCTCAATCGTGGAAAATATTGTCGGTGGTGAAAAACGATTTTGTTGCGGGCGAAAAGTGGCGCTTGCCATTTCTCATTTTTACAGAGTAACGAAGAGAAATCGTGTGCTGTTAATAAAAATTAACTGTATTGCTCGAATAAAACACAGAACGATTTATGATCTCTTGAATTATTTTTGTAATTGAGTGGACGGGAGCGTATAAAAAAATGTGAGAAAAGGGTTTTGTGAAAAATTACCATCGTTAAAAATGATCTATATAGCTTTTTTAAAATTATTCTAATTATCTGAGTTTTCAGTTCCTAAATTGTTAATTAACATGGCAGAAAAATTATTAAAGATGAATAAAAAGAAAGGCAGAGAATTTCGATACAAATAGAATTATCGCAAAACATAACAATTGGCTTAATGAAATGAAGTTCAAAGGTCACGAATTTCTTAATCAAAATTGCAGGAAATTATTTGCAAAACAACAACAAATTATATAATTCGGTTATTGGGAAATGTGGTCAAATTATTGAATTAAAAATTTTTTATTTGTTAAGCAATAATAAACAGTTGAATATTAACCCCCTCAAAAAATGTTCTCTTCTTACGGCCCTGTTTACAAATCCAACAATTGTTTTCAGTTGCTAATTCATTCAACTAAACTTGAAGAGAACATAACGAATTCCAGATATCCCAAAACGTACACAACGAAAATTCGAAGCGTCCCGAGAGAAAATTTCAGATGCAAATTCTAATACCGCGGAATTGGCATATTCTAGTAGTCGTACAATAATTTCCTTGCTCGTAACCAAGCCCATTGTCGGAACTGGAAACTCTTCTTTGAATAATACAAGTTGGCGCAAAGCCGTTTATTAGGCAGCGCTGCTCTGTTCTATAAAATATTGACAGTCGGGGAATTCAAGCCGGGAAAGTCCTCCTGGAAATCACTCGGTAAGTCCAACTCTTGACTCAATCATTCAATAGAACGTTCGTCCTTTTCATCATCAAATTGATTGGAATTTTCCTCGGTATCAATATTTTTGGTGCATACAGTTGATAACTGTATAATTATTTGCGTTTTTAATATTTTTGTTGAAAAATTATTTAAAAAAATTATTGTTGTTCAAGTAAATAATTTTTTTTGCTTTGTTAATGACGTTTATCACGACGACGAAAATTCACGTGAATCCAAATAGTTGAAATTCGAATGTTTTGCGAAGGGGGCCAAGATTTTTAACACTTGCTCGAGTCAGCTACCGACTTTGAACTTAGCGCATGGCTCGTAGATCTCATTAAAGGCGCAACTACTTGACCCGCTATTGTTAATTGCTGTGAAAAATAAAAAGAAAACACATGCCCGACGCCCCTGATGAAAATTGTAACGCGAAAGAGAGAGAAAGAGCGCGGACAAGTGTGAAAGGAGAGGTTTGGATCGAACGACAAGTACCGCGAAGAGCTCACTTATGCACGTTCGCCCGTGAACCGCGAGTATCATACCCAATTTCTGTCGTTTCTTTTTGCTTTTTTACATTTTATTTATTTTTTTCAGGAAGTATTCTTAAAAAAGTACACCTCATATCATTTTTTAATGAAAGTTTCAAATGAAATAGGTTATAAAAAATAATTATTCGATTTAGGTATAAATCAGGAAATATATGTTCAATAAGAATTTCAAATACAAAATGAATAATAAGAATCAAGATATTCTAGCTTGCCCTTGGGCTAAAATTTACTGGGGCAAAACCAACGAGATTTTCTCCAAGGAAAAGAAAGAAAAAGTAAATAATTAAATAGGGTAAATTAAAAGAGATGGGATTAGTGTATCCCAGAGATTACGGGATCGCTTGGAAATTTATAGCGCGTACGGTCCAATTTAATCGTAGTGTGTGGGAAAGTAGAAGTTTTCATTTTAGGCCTCGACCTTTTCAATGTCAAGATATACCAATTCGTTTAAAAATCTGTAGAATAAGTGAAATATATTTTGAATTTATGATTATTCATGAAACTTTCATACATAAACGAAAATATTTGGGGAAGGGGGGGGGGGTTAGTGAAAATCTGTCTCGATATTATTTTATTACAAATCTATAGTAATATTAAAAATTTTTAGGTTAATTTGATTCCCAGAACTTCGAATTTCAGAAATTTCAGAAATTCAGAATATCAGAAAAACCTTCAAGTTGTATAAATGATCAGGGTATATAAAAATATTGAATGTATTATAAAAAACAACATTTTAACCTCAGTGACTTGAAAATCACATAAATTTGTGATTTTTGAATATATGAAATAGAAACAATGAATATAAAATAAAATACAATAAAAAAATAATAATAATATTTGATTATATATAATAATAAAATTAATATAATTTATATTAAAAAATAAATAAAAGATAAATAGAAAAATAGAATAGGTACCTATGTGAAAAATTTTTGATTCTGGAATCAAAAATGTATATGACATTGAAACTCGGAAATTCGAAAAATTGAGAAATCTCATAACCGAAACCAAATCGTCAGAGATTCCAAATGAAATATATTTTTAAGTGTTTCAGAAATTTCTGAAAATTCCATGTTTTATGCTATTCATACCATTTTGTCGGATTTTTCGGTATTTTTATAGATTTATTTAAATTTTATGATTCACTTAAGAGATTGATATAGAATTTGATTGTAAGGTGTTGAAATTTACGATGATTTTAAGTTTTTAGAATTTTCACAGATTTTTAATTTATTTGAAGATTGCTATGTAGATGTATAGAATTTTATTTTCAATAGATTTCTAGTATTTTTGAAGAATTCTGGAAAATTGGATTAACGTAAATTTTGAATATTTTGCAGATTTTTTATATTTTCGTACTTTGGAAAGTTTTCATAAAATTATGTAGCATTTTGAAGCATTGATTAATTAATTAATCAGTGATTATGATTCAAAATACTTTTTGGTATTTCTATGAATTTCTGTCTAAATTTTTAAAATTTGAAGCTCCAGAGTCACATTTTCTTAGATTTTCAAGGTTTTCATAAGTTATAAGTTTTTTTATCAATCACTTGGTTGAAACAATTTCTCAAAATTTTTTTTCTACGTTAGCCTAGCTGAAAATTCATAATTATGATTTTTCTGAAGCAAGGATCACTATTATTTTTTAGTTAGTTTAGTTAGTTAGTTAGTTGATAATTCGAAACTCCAGAGTTCAAAGTTTCTTAGATTTTGAACGTTCCATTAAATTATAGTTTTTTTTATTAATCACTGAGTTTAAACAATTTCTCAAATTTATTTTTTCAACGTTAGTCTAGCTGAAAATTCATAATTATAATTTTTCAGAATCCATGATCACTATTTTTTTTGAGTTTCTTTAGTTTGTTAGTTTAGAATTCGAATCTCCAGAGTTCAAAGTTTTTTAGATTTTCAACGCTTCTTTAAATTCTAGTTATTTTTTATTAACCACTCGGTGAAAACAATTTCTCAAATTTATTTTTTCTACGTTATCCTATCTAAAAATTTATGACTATAATTTTTCTTAAGCCAGGATCACTATTATTTTCGAATTAGTGAAATTAAGAAACCTGAATTCTATTCAAATTTGATAACCAACAGAAAAAACCATTTTATAAATCCTCCAGATTTCTAGTAACGTTTTCGATCATTTTCACCTACTTTCATTTATTTTGATTTTACTTTCATTGATGACTTTGTTTCTGAAAATTATTATAATCAAGTCAACGCACTATTTTATTACTGTTTGTGTTTTAACAAACTCTTAAATTCATTCTTCCTATTTGTTTTACTCTTACATGATATAGTAATTAATTTAACCTGCCTACGCGCCTGATTTTTAAACATTTGGAAGAAAAATATATTCTCCATGTGGAGAAAACACTATTTTCGAAGGGAAAAAGGGGGGCTCCGAAAGAATAACAAAAATAAATCGCAAAATATATGATTTCACCTTGTAGAGGGTGAAAAAAAACGAAGGGCTTGTGTCTCGATATCACACTTTGTTGATCGACAAAGTGAGTTGGTTATTTATAAATATATTCATACACGTGTGGTATACGACGACGGTCCTCTGAAGCCGTTTCATATAATTTTCCGTTCGGCGAGCTGCCCTCATTGATGATTAACGCTCGGGAAAATCTCGTCTTATTTGTGTGAACACGTGTACGTGTTTACTAATTTACAACCGAAACCGCGTTGCATTTTCTTCGAGTTTTTGCCACTTGTAGAGTGGAAACTTTTTTTTTTCATCCACACCGTCAAAAATTAATTTAGTATTACGAATTTGAACCGAAAATTCTCCTTTGACCTTTACGCCCGAAAACGGTGAAATCCCTCAATTCCCCTCTAATTTCGTGTTACAACCGACTGAAATTGGAAACGCCAAGCGAATCCAAATGAGGCGCACGCCGCAGGGGGGCGGGGGAGAGCTCGGAGTGGAAAAGTCTGAGAGAAAAAAAGGGGTGGTAAAAGTGGGTGGTCGGGCGGCAAAGGCCTCGTTAGAATCACGCCGCGTTAGGCTTTATTAGGGGGGATGAAGTGTAATAAAAATGCATTAATCGATGCTGGCGTTCGAAAGATGATGAAGCCGAAGCCGCGCGCGCACGTTTTTCACTCGCACATTGCTCCACCGCGGCCCGCGAAAAGCCTTTACTTGTTAGTCTCGCGTCAGTAGTCGTTCGTCACTCGCCAGATTTTTGCCGGACGTTTGCGCGCCCGAACACCCTTTTTTTTATGTCCCTTTAACCATTATTTTTCATTCGCGAAATACCTTGAATGCCGACTCCGAGTGATCTCTCGCACTTGAACTTTTTTTGAGTTTTTTTAGGGTTTTAGGGAAGCAGGCTTTTTGTGTTTCAATTTTGGATGGGGTTGGATGGTTTTTGCAACTTTTAAAAGGTGATGATTATGATTTGTTTAGTTTGTTTTTGTGTAGTATTTTTTTTGGAAAACTGGAACTTTGTATTTAATTGTAGTCGGAAATGAAGAAAAAATCTTGGATGGATGGGAAAATTAGTATGTATAATATTTCTGAAGTTTTGCAAATATCAAGTTTGTGGAGAATCAAAAGCATCAAACATTGCAAAGATTGAAAATATTCTTAGAGAATAAAAAAAAGTTTATTTTAAATGGCTATAAATTTTGTGGATTAGTAGAATTTTCGTGTTTAAATTTTGATTGAGTTTTGCAACTTTTGATAGGTGATATTTATGATTTATTTGGTTTCTTTTTGTGTATTTTTTTTTTTTTTTTTTTTTTTGAAGAACGGGAACTTCGTTATTATGTTATTATTTAATTGTACTCGAAAATTAGGAAAAAATCTTGGATGTTTTGGAAAAAGTGGAATGAAATTACTGAAGTTTTGAATATTTTGTATCACGTTTGTAATTAAAAAGTTTTGAAAAACCAAAAGCGTCAAATATTGTAAAGATTAGAATTATGTCTAGAAAATTTTAAAAAATGTTCATAAATTTTGTAGATTCTGTTTATTATTACATTTCTCTGAAGCATGTATTATAATGTTGTGTCATTTTCAATAGAAATTAGAAACACTGAAACAGTACTCAACAATCAAAAAAATATTTTTCAATATAGAAAATATTCTTGACAATTTAAGATTCTTGGAAAATTATTCAAAATATGAAAAGATAACAAATGTAAAACGTAGTTATTAATTTTATAAAACTCGAAAAATTCGTAGAATATCATAAAATAAACATAAATTCTGTAAATAATTTTCATTATTATATTCCTTTCAAATATGCATGGCAATGTTTTTCTTTTATTTTTCTACAAAATGTGTAACTTCCAAAATATACGAAACATACGATAAATCTTTAGTTGTTGGACATAATTCTATTCAATTCATTGAGTTTTAAAAAAGATTGTTTTATGTTATTAATTTTGAAATTTCTGAAAATTAATAAGCATACAATATTTTACAGATTAGTAGGAGGCAACTGTATTAAATTCAAAAAATCTTCAAAATTTAGAATACTTAATAAATAATGTAAGTTTAAATGAATAGTTTGTACTACGTTATGAATTTTGAAAATGTAATATTAAAAAATATGAAAAATTTCAAAGATTGTCAATAATCCTCGAAAATGAAAAAAATTAAAAACACTATAGAACATTTTAATGAATTGTGTAGATAGAGGGAAAATCTTGGAATTTCTGTAAAATCCTCAAATTTTCTACCGAAAAAAGTTTCCAACATTCTACTGAACGATTTTGTCAGCGATTTTTTGAAAAAAGTTTGAAGCACCTGCAATTAAATAAATGATTATTAAAATCTTTTCATTCAAGCAAACCTGTAAAGGTAGATAATTGCAAAAAATTGTTCGATCGAATTTAGATCATGATTTACTGATTAAAAACTCACAAAATTTAATGGAAATCAAATTTACAGTGGAAGTGGTAAGATAATTTCTAAAATCAATTTTGTACAATCTTCTAGAACACATTTTCATATATATCTCTGTACACTTCGTTTACTCTTGAATAAACATCAATCAAAAACACTTGAAAAATGGCAATTTATAGCGACCCAAGTCAGTCACGAGGAAAATAAAAGAGAAAACTTTCCCGACGCGCAAAAACAGCAAACAAAAGTTATGAAGTATAGACTGAAACTTTTCACAGCTACTCCATTCCTCGATGCTTTGACGACTCAGATTTCAGCCTCGATTTTCCACTTATTTCTGCTTCCAGAAAAAAATGCACTGCAAACTTTTTTTCCTCGATTACATTTTTAATGACAATTTAGTGAATTCACCTCGTTCAAGTGTCATTAAAAATGCAAAAAGTTGAGAATGTTCTTTCCATCTGATTCAATTCTAAATGTAAATTCAGTAAATTTATTTCGTTCCAGTTTAATTGAAAACCCATATATTATGTGACAATACACATTACTAAATTATAGTTCTGTCATAAAAATAAATACAACAATTTAATAATAAATAAATGGGAATGATGAAATCAAAAATGAATGATAATACAAACAATAACAAAATAATGCGTTGACTTAATAATAATGAAGAAAATGGAGTGGAGAAAAGGGAGGCTCCATTATTTTGAACAAAACAATATTAAGTCAGATTTTTTAAAAAAACCTCTGTCGAACATTTTTTCTGCCTACATCACTTTACTTTTTTATTATTGTAACATAATGTAAAATACAATAAAAATTCTTCTCATTGTCAGTTTGAAGCACATCTTTTTTTCTTTGGCCTATGCTAATTGATACTGAACCTGAAATGGATAACAGCAAAAGATAATATTCAAATGGATAAAAAATAAGCTTTCGCTTCAAGCGAAAAAGGCTCCAATGCTGATTGTATTGGGCAAAGAATGAAAGTAGTACAATAGAGTACGTTTCAAGAAAAATTGGAGATACTTTGCGAGATTACCTCTTCTCTTCAGGGATTCGAAAGAAAACTTTCCAAGTAGCTTTTTCGTAACAACTCCAACTTTTCCAGCGCATGATCTTTTTCACTGTCGACATTAAAAAAACTAACTGTTCATGATTGATATGACGTTTTGGTTTTGTACCCATGAACTACAAAATTTATAAATACTTTTTGAAACTTATCCAAGACACTTTTCATCGTTTTCAATTTTTTTAAATTTGAAAGATAATAATATAAGGTCTTCAAAACTTTTTAAATCATGGAAATTATTTACATTTCTGTAAAATTTCGATTCATTTAATACTTCTGAACAAAACTGAACTTGCAGATTTCGATAAAAAGTCGAGAATTAAAAAAAAGTGTAACTACATATTACACCAAATAAATTCTTATTTACAAAGATTAACTCAACGAATCCAAAAAAAGACAATTTATCACTCTTACAAGCTCGAAAAAGCTACAAAACGTACCATTAGATTAATCAATGACGAAATCCGGGTTTTCCTCGCAAAACGACGCGCACGTGGTCCAATAAAATGCCCCGTAACGTATAAATAAATGAGACGCAAATAAACGAACGGTTTCCAGAAGCTGTGATAATTTTCCATCCTATCTATTTCCAACCACATTTTCGTAGATTACAGCAACAACAACAAAAACGATGTAAACAAAATTAAAATCTACCAATTCCAAGTTATCTAAACAAGTTTTTCGATTTCTCAGTGCAGTGACTCGTTGCTGCAGTGATTCGAGAAAAGTCATCGACTCCAGATCCAGAAATGGAAAAGGAGAGAAACTTACGAGGTAGGAAAAATTTTTTTCGATTTATCACCTGCAGATTTCTCGCGAAATTCTGAGACGACATTTTATTTGCCATTTTTGAGAAAACTCAAAATCCACGGAAATATGAGCGATTGAAGTTTTTTGCGCTTGAGCTCCACCCTCAGAATTCAACACTCAGATCTTCAACCGCTCATATCTTTGTTGGTTTTGAGTCTAAACAAAAATGACAAAGGAAATATTGTCTCAGAATCTCACGACGAATCGATAAATAATTAATTTCAATCAGCTTCTGATGCTTAAATGAATAAATCCCAGCTTTTTTCACCACTCAGAAAATCCCTTTTCTCCGCAATAAAAAAGCACATGTTTTATTCAACTGTAAAAGCATATGGTTTCGAAATGAAATCGCTCAAGACGTTTCCAATCTCGAAAGCAATTTTCTTGATGCTCAACGAGAATTTATATGAAAATCTGGAAAACCTCCGTGATCCTTGTTTTATTTGGATCATGTGTACGAGGAAAAGTTATTTCCAAGTGATGAGAAAGAGAAATAAATGCTCGTGCGATATTTTTTGAAATATAGGAGGGTCGTAAAAAAGCTTTTTGAGCATGAAGAAATCGTGTGATACAATTTTCGAAAGCCCATAAATGAACGAAATCTGACTTGAAAGCACAAGGTCTTGGTTCCGCTCTTTCTCCACGAGCTTTAATCCCTTCAAGACGGGCTTCTTTCGGACTTAATTGGATTGCACTTTCTATGCACTTCAAATACGCATTCCGAACAAGCCACGTCCAATATCCATTTTTCATGTCGAGTTTTCATTTGGAGGAAATTGAATTGGAAAACCTGCTACAGAATGTTTCACTTTCAATGACCACTGTTATAAAAATAGCATGGTATTTTTTTTTGTCAGAGTTTCTCAAAGAACATCAGAAACAGTGATATTCCAGGAGTAATGGAATAAACATTGGAATATTCCAATTCACGTAGAAAGTATGAAATATGAATATTCCGTTATGAAAAAAATATTCCAGTAATTGGAATGACCAAATACTGGTTGACTGGATGATTTTTACTTGGATAGTTTTTTAAAAAAATTTGTTATAACAATGCGTTTAAACACATTATTGCAATATTCTTTTTCTATAAGATATACACATGTTTATTGTAATTTTTTGAGTTGCTGGAGAAATATTTGAGATAGATTTTGTAAAATGTATTTATTTAAACAATTTATAATTTATTATTTATTTATCACTTCGTTTGAACATTTTTAGAAATTCATGCCAGCCAAACATTTAAAATAAGAATTTCGAGTATGTAAAATAAAGATTTCTAAATATCGTTCAACTTAAAAAATTCACATTCCACTATTTCTTATGTTATTTACATTTCAGTGAGAACGTTTTTTATAATCTTCAACTATTTTATTATTCAATAATACAGTCTTAATGTATGACTTTCGAAGAATTCGTTTTTTTATAATATATTATTTGTACATTATAACAATTACACTGCGCATTTACCGAGTTTTTGAGGGACAAAAACGCTGTGTAATTAGAGCTGTTACGAACGACGTTATTGGCAGTTGACACCGGTGCCTTCGTGTTTGTTCTCGAGGGATCGATGGCGGTTTGAATTCCAATTCGTGGCAACTCGGGCTTCATTATAGTTTGCTAAACTTTGAAAGCCCGCATAACTCGCTCGCAGGAATGTCTGACCAATACGTCGAGCTCGACCACTTACACCTAATGTCAATTATCGAGGTTCTATTGAACACGATGTACGAATAAGAGTTTTTCGTTTTTACTACTGAGAAAATCCTCGGGAAAATGAATTTATTCAACTCCCGCAAGGAATATGTAATTTCGGACCCCTGCTGAGAGTTAGAGAAATGATGAATTACCTGACCGTTGACGTGAAAGTTCTTCTTTTACGCTAAATCGTGGGAGAAGTACGTACTTCTCCCACGCTGTGATCAGCTGTGTCGATACAACATGGCGGCCCTGCGTATCGATGTGGGTAAAACGGGTATAGCTGAATCTTCCTTCGTCATATTCAATTAATCCAATATGGTCGCCGCGGAGAATTTGAAATCTACGTATGAAACAAATGTCAATTTCATATTTCCTGCGGCGGCCATATTGGATTTTTCGATTGTGACGGCGGAGCTACAATCGATGTTGATCGAATCCGCGTGATTGCGCGCCATAACCTCAAAGTAAACGCGACGTAA
>JAPYZL010121356.1:0-16129 GCA_030522825.1 Platygaster orseoliae
AAAAAGAGGATTTCGTTCCTGCGTTCCATAAAAATGAAGTGGCCACTTTTACACATGCATGGGAAAAAATATTGTATGCTACACGAGACAAAAAGTATGTTTCCAACTCGTGCAATTGCGCACTCGCTTCGCTCGTGCCCAAACTTTCAGGGCTCGTCGGCTCTTATGGGGGACTTTGGCTAATCGTTTTTTGCTTGGTGTATATCTGTATATACAATATATATAGATATACTATACGGGCAATATTTTAGTTCCGAGGGATTTTGGGGGCGCTGTTTTTCGCCAACTTTTTAACACGGCAGTCGACGAGCCCTGCAAACTTTGCACTCGTTGGAATCATCCTTTTTCTCCCTTGTAGCATAAATATCTATTGGTGGAAGTCAGTAAAAGTCGAACTAAGCAACGCCCGTCACCCACTACTTAACCTGCTACAAGCATAATCGGACTGCGGGAAAAATTAAACCAGTAGCCACTTAGGCGGTGGCCACCCGAAGCTTGGGCGGCGCATGCGTGGACGCGCCGGCGCGAGACATTCAAAAGGAAAATCGTGCGCATTTGACGTACAACACACTCGGTCATATTTTATGATGGCTTCGTAGTTTTTTCTGATTGACCGCCTACATTTTTACGTAATAATTAAATAAGGACTTAGTTACGGGAAATTGTGATGTTTTCACAAATTATCTTTAAGAAGCCCAATTATTGCCTGAAATAGCTTAATGGAAGTTCTTACAGATATTTGATTAAATTTTTGGATGTCTTCCGTTAACTGGAACAGTGTCATCATTTACATGGAATATTGGAAACAAGGATGGTTAAAGATGGTCAAGATGGCCGACCCATATACAGGGTGTTTCAGTCATGGCGTATAAAAAAAACCATGTATTCCTCATGGAATTCTAAGACGATTTTCCCTTCGCCATTTTTCGAAATTCGCAAAATCAAAAAAGTTATTCAAGTTTGAAATTGAAATAATAAATGCACTTTTTCGACGAGTGGGGATAAATACCACGGACCACACTTCACCCAAATTTTCTACATATTTTTCTGAGTTGAAAAGTCCTTTGCCACTTTTCACAAAACTCAAAATCGAAAATGATATTCGAGTTAGAAGTTTTAACCAATCAGATTTCTCAGATTTCAAACTCAAATATCTTTTTTCATTTTTAGTTTTGAGCAAATGTGCAAAGGACTTTTCAACTTAGAAAAACAAGTAGAAAATTTGGGTAAAGTTTGGTCCGTGGTTTTTATCCCTACTCGTCGAAAAAGTGCATTTATTGTTTTAATTTCAAACTTAAATAACTTTTTCAATTTTGAGTTTTGTGAAAAATGGCAAAGGGAAAATCATCATAGAATTCCATGAGGAATTCATGGTTTTTTTTAATCCGCCATAACTGAAACACCATGTATATTTATGAAACATTTAAAATTTGATAGATTTTAAAGTCTGATGCGTCATTGGCTGATACTCAGCAGCCAATCAATGACTGACTATAGTTCAAAGCGTTTAACGGTCGATAATTCGATGCATCGGAATTCGATGCATGTTATTAGCAGAAAAAAATTATGTCTGGTGCTATAGCGGAAAATTTAATAAATTATTTTTAAATTTAAAAATTTAAAAATAAGATTAAATCAAGAGTAATCCTTTTATCTTTTAAGACAAAAAACGTCCTAAAGGAAATAAAATCCTCCAGGAAATACGAGGATGAAAAAAAAAACGGCTGAGTTTCAGGACGTCAAAAGCATTATTGTAATGCTAAACGAGGATGAACGAGATTTTTTAATTCAAATTGTAGAATAGTTGTTTTTATACGCAATAATTTTGTATAAGCAATAAAAAAAGATTTTTCTATTATCTCGATCTTCGTACCTCCTTTTTCAATTAAATTCAATGTAAAAAATACAAATATTCAGTGGAGTAGTAACTTACTCTCTAAAAAAAAAAGTTCACCAATTTACAAAAAATTCGGCACTGATCCCCCCGCCCCCTGAAAATGTTTCTAACTACGCCACTGTTAACATTTGAATCTGGCGGAATTTCACCAGTGCCTCTAGCGGAAACATTTTTTCCTCTTCTGGCAGCACTGGTCAGCTGTTTCTGTGTTTTCGTAAACATTCGTAAATTGTGAAAATAGTCCATTTCAAGCAATTTCAAGTGTGCTATTTTCGCTATTTCTGTCTGTTTGAACGTGTTCTAAATTCTGCGAGTTGCGATCAATCTTGTGAAATTCTTGAATCTGTCTGTCACTAGTACATCAAAATTGTTTTAACCAATTGCTACATGTTTTTACAATGAAAGTGACTGTAAAAGGTAAGTTGAATTATTCATAAACATTCATAATAATTATTATTGATATAACATATCATTTGGATTATATGATTTTTATTATATCAGTTATTTCACTGTTGATGTCCTGGTACGAAAAAAGGCTTAAAAAATGGTTTATTCTAAACTGGCTTACTTCATCGCAATAAACAAAATTTGAAAACTTCGGTGTTTCAAAAAAATTTCTTGCAATTATGATTTTTATGAAAAATTCATTCAAAAATTGTAAATTTAAAATTTTGTGATTTTATGAGTTTTTTTCCTTTCATTTCTTTTGACAAGTTAGATGAATAAACAACATTTAATATAAATTTCATTTACTGAAAATTTTGTTTTTTGGGAACTAAAATTTTTTGGATTGAAAGTTATCTTTATTCTTTATTTTCTTGTGGTTCTATAATTTTGTCATTAATAGTTTGATCACAATGATCTTTACTAATTTTCATCACTATGACTTACTTTCAAAAAAAAAAGTTTAGAAATTAATAAATTATCAGAGTTTCTTTGAGAACTATAAAAAATAACAAAAATTTTTTGACCAAAAAGTTGTCACATTGCGTGAGTTCATTTATGACTGTTTTTTTATATTTTGTTTGATATTTTTATTATTTCGTACAGATACATTTTAAAACACGATAATCTAGTTTAACTATTATACACTAATTTTTTGTAGAATAATAATGATATGATGAACTTGAAAATATATTTTTTCAACAATTTTATGTTGTTGGTAGTATTCAAAACTCACAAACATTTTTTGTATAATTTCAAATATATTTATATATTAAAAAAGTTTCAAAAAAGTACATTAACAATGAAAGAAAAACTTTTCATTCAAAATGGAATAAAAACATTCAAGCGGTATGAAAACATTTGAGTCAAGAAATGTTGAATTTCGTTTTCATGATAATGGAAGATATTTTAGAAATTTATTCAACTCCAAAAATTTGTTTTCAAGAATAAATAGTTGCTGATAAATTAAAAAAAAATTGTTATAATGAAGTGGTTTTTGGTGAAATTATGAAGATTTGAGAAAACAATGCATACAAGTGACTACAAAAATAGATTTCGACTTTTTTTCTTTGTTCAAATGGTTTCTAAAATAAAACTTCTTTGAATAAATTGAGATTATGATTTATTCAGAAAACATTGAAATTTCTAACAATCATAATGATCTATTTTCATTGAATTTCATCGTCATAATTTACTTTCGACAAATACAATTTTAGAGATCAATATATTTTCAGTTTCTTTGCAAATTGTAAAAAAAAAAAAATATCTGGATTTGAAAGTTGCTATTTTGCATTAGTTCATTCATTGTTTTTTTTTTAGAAAAATATTTTCTCTGTTATTAATAGGTACAAATAAATTTTGAAAAGAAATAGTTAATTTCATAATAATAGCTAGTCTAATTTTATTTTAGAATAATAATGATATAATAAACTTGAATAGTTGTTCAAGTCTGCGTATTTACGTGATTCTCACATACCGTAAAATTATCATCTATTTTTATAGAAAATCTCATATAATTGTTTTAAATATGTAACATACATATTTCTTATTATTCATTTGTACACAAATTTCTCTAAAAAACATTCAATGTGATTGACATCTTTGCAATTCAATTAAATATGATTGATGTCTTTGCAAAATTTTTTTATACAAGTAACATTAAAGTAATTACTATCTTTTTCTCTTTCTTAATAAAAAATATTATCCAAAATAGTCATAAAATTTGATAAAGAGCTTTTTTTTCCAAATATGTAGAATACTGATCTTTAGTTTGCTCAAACGATTTTCAGGTTGGACTGGGGTCGCAACTTGGAGGTGGATCGCTAACGATGACAATTGCGGCATTTGCCGAATGCCTTTTGATGCAAGTTGTCCAGACTGCAAAATTCCTGGTGATGACTGTCCTTTAGGTATGTCAATCTTACTTTTTGATTTACAGATTATTAACTGAATTAAATAAATTAATCCTATAAAATAGAAAAATAATGTAACGAACAATGACTTAGAGTAGATAAAAAAATTCACGTCTGTAAAAATGCACTATGCTTTCATAGAATGCAATAATTTTTTCGTATGGGCAATAATTAACTTTTGTTTCATTCATCTTAAAATTTTTTTGAAAAAGCAGCATTTTCAGAAAAATACAACAAAAATTTGAATTCTATGAATGAAATAAATTTCACTTCAATTTTTTTTTTACACTTCAAAGGTTTGATGAGTTTTTATTATTTTGATACCACAATCGATAAAATGTTACATGACAAAATTTGATAAAATGTATTTTTCATAATAAAATTAATAGGAAATTGTTCATTCAAACAAGCTTTGACTGTAAAACTTTCAATGCTTAATTTTTATACACATCAATGAGTATATCAAAATTTACCTATGTAATGGATGTTACAAATTCTGTCATGAAAACTGACTTATGAGGAATTTCATTTTGTCCAGCATTTTTTGTAGAATACATAAAATTTTGTTCAACTTTTTATCATATGAAAAAATTTTAACGTTTCCGGAATAAATTCTAGTCTCAGTTTATTGAAAAAAGTTTTCATTTCAGAAACCATTTGAGCAAGGCAAAAATTTCTAAATCCATTTTTATAGTTATTTGTGTGAATTGTTTTCTTAAAACTTCATAATTTTACCAAAAATCACTTTACTTTGAAAATTTTTCTTTAAATTTATCAACAAGAGTTTAATCTCGATAATAACATTTTTTGAGTTCAATAAATTTCCAAAATTTCTTTCGTTATCATGAAAAAAATTGAAAATTTCTGAACTCGAATGTTTTCATACCGCTAGAAATACCTATATTATTTTTTTTTAATGAAAAGTTCTTCGTTAATTGTTGATGTATTTTTTGAAATATTTTTTAAATTTATAAATATATTTAGAACTATAGAATCAACGTTTCTATCTCGAGGATACTACTAGCAACATAAAATTGTTAAAGAAATATACCTTCAAGTTCATCATGCCATTACTGTTCTAAAAAAAATTATAATCTTCTAGTGAAATCGGATTATTGCTTTTGAAAATTTATTTATATTTATCAATAATAGACAAAATATTTTTGTGTTTAAAAACCATGAATAAACTCAGGTAACACTGTGCGACGAATTTCAGATACAAATTTTAATATCAGAAAATTGAAGCAAAAATGTATTATACACTTCATTTTAAGACACACGTGTCTCAGGGTTTTAAGAAATTAGGTCAATAAAGCTTTCCATTTAAACTTTGAAGTGCGAGAAGGACACATCTATTCGAGTAATGTGCTAAAAAGAGAGAAAAGGTGAAACAAATTGTTGAATCGGTCGTTTTTGCGAACTAATTTAGCAAAACCCCGAGACACGTGAATCTTTAAATTTAGTGTAGATTTCATTTTTTCTTCTACATTCCGATATCAAAATTTGTGTTGCACATTGTAATAAGACAACTTTTCGGCCGAGAAATTTTTAATTTTTTTTTGTTACAATACCTAAGGAAACTATAAAAATGTATCTATCTCTGAAATTTTTTTCTTTGAAAGTAATATAATTAACTCATTTTTGATAAAATTATATAATTACAAGTAAATAAAGCATAAAAATAACTTTTACTTCAAAAAATCATTGTTCTCAAACAACAAATTTTCAATGATAGAAGTTTATACTGACTGTTGTTTATTTAATTAACTTGTCAAAAAAAAAAAAAAAAAAAAATTTAAGTGAGAAAAGTGATGCAAAGACAAAATTTTAAAGTTAAAATTTTTTTCAATTTTGCATAAAAACTATGATTACGAGAAATTTTTTCCAAAAAATAAACTCTTATATTGTTTTTTACAATGAAACATAACCTACAAAAAAAAATTAAAAAAAAAAAACAGAATTTTTTCGGCCTAGCTATTCTGAACCACAAAGAAAAATAAACACGTGGAAATCAGAAAAAAACAAAAGTTTTAGCTGATATTTAAAAAACTACTGTAATTTTTCTGAAAAGAAAAACATATATCTTATCAATTTAAATGGAAATGCTCTTAAAAAATGTTCACTCAAAAAAATTGATCCGATTTAAGATAAAATGGCCCTAATCCTATACATATGTTTCAATTACACAATGACTCATTTCCACGATGAACAATAAATTATTTTGCATTACATGAAATTTCATACAATTTTAATGCCAGTTAATACTCATTTGGAAGCCAAAGATAACTTTAACGAAGTTGAAGAAATGTGAAAGTAATTCTAAAATAAATTTTCTTGTATACTATGGATGCCAAATTTGGGATGGTATCTTATGTGCATAAATCTTTTATGTATTCTTGGCTTTTTGTATAAATTTATTGTACATACAGATTTTTGTGCAGCGGTCGATTGTACATATTTTTTTTTTTGCAAATTAGAATTATAGATTGTTCTTTAAATAAACAAGAAAATAGTTGCAACAATCGATGAAAAATCTGAATCGCATCCTCAGTGATTTGGTTTTCATAAGAAATGGTAAAATTCTCAGAAGAATCAGAAATTTCTTATGTATAAGAATTCAGTTTTTTATAAAGTCGACTTTATAAAACTCTTATAAAAAAAATTTTCTTCTAAAAATTATAAAAATATTTAAAAACTCAGTTTTTATTTCTTATCATCGTTATTATTATTTATTATAAAAACCTTATAAAAACCAGTAACATTTTTTTGAGGAATTTCAAAATCTTATAAAAAATGAATCATATGAAATATAATTATCTATCGAATATTTCAATGTTAAATATTTCACACGATCTTAAATTAAAAAACGAAGAATTAAGGAAACTCTGAAAATATAGCCATCAACTAAAGTTAAAAAATACAAATAACTTGAAAAATTTAGTAAGACTTTTTTTCGAAAAAACTGTTTGAATAGAAAAATTTCTTATAAAACAAATTTTCGTATAAATTTTACACGGAAAAAAGTGTTATTAAAAAATTATTTTCTAAAAATTTTTACAGGAAATAGAATTTTATAAGAAAAACTTTTCTTATAAGGTTTTTATATAAGGCACTATTTTAAAAAAGTTTTTCTTATAAGAGTTTTATAAGGTTGATTTTTTGCAATTTAAATTGCAACATAAGCAAATATTGGTATTACTTACAAGAATGTTTAATTACTTATTTTATAATTACGAATAAACTATTATATCATGATGTAATTATTATAAATAATTGCATTCTCATATAGCATTCGTCAATTTTAGGTTGCTTATTAAAAGTTGATATTATTGTAAACAAAGATATTGTTTTTTTATGAATCTAAACAATTATAATATGCACAATGGATCGCTGCCTAAAAATCTGTATGCACAATGTTAACAACGCACAAAAAATTTATGGACAATAAATACCCTCCCCCAAATTTATATACATTCAAAAGTTATAAATAAAGGATTTAAAATCTTTAATTGCAAATCCTCAAGATTTCAGAACTCTGATTCAATTTTTTTATAAAAATCATAATTTTATTGCGGAGGGTTGTGTTTTACACCGTCTTGGTACACCCCTGGTGAATGGGTATCGACCGCTCGAATGCTGTTACGTCGTGAATTGTTGTTTTATACGCAAAACGTGGTGCATTACATTGTTGTGCGTTAGAATGTAATACAAGCCGGCTGCGCTATCGAAGCGAGCGAAGTTACTTGTACTTCTTCCTGGGGCTCATTAGCAAATTCTAATGATGTTTCAGTCTGGGGTCAGTGCTCTCATTGTTTTCATATTCACTGCATTGTGAAGTGGCTGCATTCGCAACAAACCAGTCATCTATGCCCAATGTGCCGACAAGAGTGGAAGTTCAAGGAATAATTCGAGTCGTTTTTATAAAATAAAGGTAACTTGATGTTGCTTAGAAATATGAATCATCGACCCTCCTCAAAAATAGTTCATACTTGTCTTACAGCATGTGTGATGTTTTCGTTTCATTAAATGTAAACCAACTGACTAATAAAGCTGTCGATTTGTAATATTATTATTTAGTACTTAATTTATTCATGATTTTTCATTGAGAATAATGATGATATTCATTGATTTTAAAGATTATTAAGATTTTACTTAACGATGTAACAAAGTAAAAAAGAATTAACTATGTTTTAAGAGGTTTTTTTTTTGTAAATGTTGTCAAAATGAAGAAATTGTACTACGTACAGTTTATTAACAATTTTTTAACAATCTTGAAATAGATGTTTGTTGAAAGCACTAAATTTGCAGAAGTTCTCAAAAAGTGGAAACTTAAAAATTTCGCATAGAAAAACAGAAAATGAAAAAAACTCACATTCCGTACGTTTTTCAACTGAAAAAATTGACGGTTGAAATCATAATATCGAAAATATAGGAAACTTCCAAAAAAATGGAAATAACTATCATCACAACTCAAGATCTCAATTTTTTTGAATCTCGTTTGATTTCAATAGTTTTCAATTTTCATTGGAAAATACTAATGGAAAAATTTTTTCAATTGAAATGTCAAATTTCAAGACGTCTGCTTGCGATGTAAAAAGTTTTCCCATGCAATCCTTTCACTGTAATCACAGAAACGATTTCATTTAAATTCACAAATCACTCTTACACCCGCAAATTGATTGATCTATCGCTATGCAAGATTCATTAATATGTTTTCCCAACATCATAAAGTTCTTAAGATTCTAAATATTTGTTCTCTAAGCTTTCATTAAATTAAATGACCTTTTTATCGCGGAAACCATCATCAACGTTACGAATACGGTTTGCGTAAAATGTCAGTGTTTAACATTTTCCCTGGAACCTGTCAGTCAAACCAAACCCGAAGATTATGCGTGAAGATATTCCTCGCGTTTCGTTACTGCTTATCTGCATCTCTAAAAAGTTGATGCGAAAACCGCGATTTCATTTCTAACTTTGCTCTCGTTTTTGCATACTGTTTTTCCATTTCTCGTGTATTTTCAGAGTGTAATTGAGTTCAGAGTCACAGACTTACAGTTTTTCAGTGAAGTATAAAACGATTCGTGAAAAAAAAAAAACAGTTAAGGAAAATAACTTGCACATAATTAATAAATTAATAATGGTGCAGTGTTTTAATGGGTCAATTAATTTGCTTTCCAGTGCAGCGTATGTTTTATTTGAATTGCTTAGTGCGATTTGAGTTTGCGTAGCGTGAAAGATTTCATTGCAGTATTTTTTCATTCAAAGGCCGTCCGAATCGACATTGTCGCCATTTGATACTAACAATGTCAGTGTGTATTAAATAACGACGTTGCCGTGCGTGCCTGGTAATGTTACAAGAGGACGAGGCGTGATCTCGTAGATCGAGGACAAGCAATCAATGCTTTGGTACATGGGATTGACGATAATCGTTTACTACCATCCAATGCAAATGTGTGTCACGATTATTTTAAAATATTTATTAGCGCAACAATTTTTAGAGATCGATTTTTTCTCGCAGTGACATATCGCAGTTTTTATTGTTTATCGAACGAAGAAAAATAGTTTGGTTGCAGCAACCATTGATTTAGTAAAATATTGACTCACCAAAGTTTTGAGTACTACAACCAAAACTTCTGTTATAGCAACTAATGCTCAATTTTTATGACTGATACGTAGATTAGAATAACCAATTATTTGGTTATCATACCTGAAGTTTTGGTTGTACTACCAAAAACTTTGGTAGGAAATTCTTTGAAAAAAAAGGTTAAGAACTTGCTTTTTCTTACAAAAAATAAATCTGCAGAAGAATATCCCTTAGAAAACTTTTTTGTAGAACAACTGTACCCCCATCTCCGGAAAAATCAACTTTTCTTTACAAAAATATCCTAAAACACTTGAAAAACGTCGAAAATCCCTCCTCTCTATAATACTATAGTCGACCACCCCGGAGTGAAAACCCAGATCGCTTCAATTACATTGAAAGAGGAAGAGAGATACGATTCCGATACTATCCCGCAAACCGAAGCAAGGATACCCGGTGTTTCACGCGGTACCACGCCGATGTCTATTCAATAGAGACCGGTGCGCCACACGTGTGTATCACCTACACCCACACTCTCGCAGGTCAGCATACCGGGGCCTTAATCTACCGCATGATGATGATGATGCCCAGAGCTGGAAAGTCACGTGGGGCTCGCGAACTCGGGGAACAGAACAGGCCGAGTTGCTGAGTACAGCGTAGTGGGTATTGAAACACAACGAAACAACAACTCAGGCAGTACCAGTCGGTCTCTCGGCGTGGAACTACGTTCCTCGCGCTCGCTCGCCATGAACAGATCGCGGCTCGACAAGAGGTGAAGCGAACAAAAACAAAGCCGCGGATAACGCTTCCACGAGGAAACCATTGGAAATGACGTGACCCGAAGAAGGGCCCGCTGACGAGCGGCGAATGGTCGTGCTCGTGATCTCGGGTGGCGGCATGCAGCTCGCGACGTCCCAGAGGCCGCTTCATCCGCCCCCGGTGCCCCCGAGGCCCAACCGACAGGTCGTCGCCGAGGCCCTGAAAAAGGCCCCGAGGCCGCCGTGCCCGACGCGGCAGGCCCCGCCGCCGCCCAATAAAAAGCCCTGGCGCACCGAGGAGGCCCCGGCTCCCAGGAAGAATGCCCCGAACCAGGGCCGCACGCTCGTCTACGAGTCGGCGAACAAAGAGGCCCAGAAGCCAGGCCCGAGGGTCAGGACGAAAGTCCCCCCGGAAGTTCCGGGGACCGATCCCCAGGCGAAGGCCCGGACCCGGGTATCGTTTGGGCCCCTCGAGGAGGCCCCGAGGGAAACGAAATCCGCCAGGGTGAAGAGGGTCAGTGCCACGATTTCCAGTGACGACGATGGCGCTACCGTGGTCGTCATCGACGAGCCCGATTCCAAGATCGTGCCCTTCGGCGACGAGGACAACAACATCCATCACCAGAACTGGCTCGAGGCTGGGATCCGTTACTCGTCCACGCAAATCACGCTCTCCGGGGACGACGCCGCCGTAGAGGAGCGCGTCAACGGATTCACCCACCTGGAGGACGCGCCCGGGTTCGGTGACCTCGATTTTTCCAGGTAGAGCTTTCTGCCTGTTGAGGTAGCCCCGCGAAACGACTTTCCCCACGCGACAAAGAGAACGGGCTCGGGTTTTACATCCGTGCTGCCGCGTTGACGCGCGGGTCGTTCCATGCCGATTCGAATGAGGTGGTGCGCGGATAGTGATGTGAGTCGGTCAATTTGACGGTCAATTGTCAAAAAAATTTTGGTCAGGTTTTGACGTCAATGACTCTAACATGTCAAATTTTTTTTTGACAGTTAAACCTACATACCTATATACTAGTCGAACAAAACTAACGGTAAACTTAAAAATATTGATACAATTTTATATAAATGGGCATTTCCACAAAAACACGGACATGAATCATAAAATTGAGATGCGTAAATAATGTCGTTTTTTCAAAATTTCCGTTTTAAGAAAGGTTCAAAGTTAACGTTATGCTTTTGTAAGTCATGATTTGTCTAAGAATCTACAAATAAACTGCTTTGTTACATTACAGACGCGTGAATTCAAATTTGAGTATCCGAAGGTAACGATCAAATGTCCGTACGTAACGTTTATTTTTCGTAAAAATTTATAAATTAAAAATAAACAAAGCAATAACATGGTAAATCGTTTCTAGTACCGTGCTGCTAGTACCGTAAAGAATCGAAAACTACAAAAAAAAGATGAATATTTCATTCAAATCAAATGAAGGCACTAGAAAATTTATGTTTCTGGCGTCCGTACGTAACGTTTTGTGTTTCAGTACTCTCAAATCCATTTTTCGCAAATACTTTTACCGCTTACACATCCTTGCTTTATAGTAAATTTACTGCTCTTTAATATGGTATTATTGATTTCTATCTTTTAAGTGAAATTATAGTAGGAGAGACCGGGGCAAATACGCCCACGTCTTGGAAAATTCATTTTTCTACAAGACTGTTATGATTATTGAATAACAACTTATGCCACGCTCTAGTGTCTATCCTAAAGAACAAAAATCCAATCATCGTTTTCAAGGATCTTTACTAATTTTCACGTTTTAACAAAAAGTTTATAGTTGCGTTGAATCAGTCATTTTCAAAAACCCTGGGGAAATACGTCCACCACTTAGGGCAAATACGCCCGCTTTATTAAGTAAAGAATTTTGTATGAAAGTAATAGGAAACACCATATAAGGAAAAAGGGTTTTGTTTTGATTTACGTACAAAAATTATTTTCGAAGCACTATCAGAATATACACTAAAACGATTCTTGCAAGTGAAAATAAAGTCCGAAGTTCGCACACACTTATCATGAGCTAGTTCGTGACATTCGATGCATCGCTTTTTATCCAGTTAAGAGTCAATGTTTTCCAAATATTCGCAACAAAGTTCATCTTATTCTTCGGGATTCCGTCTACTTCGCAACCTCCTGCATATTTATTTATGATAAATAATAAATATTGTTAATAAATAGACTGGGCGTATTTGCCCCGAGCGACAAATTTTTCTTTAAAAGTTCATTAAAAATACAAACAAATTTTCTGGGACAAAACTACATGGGCTTCTAATTTTTCTTACTTCAAAAAGCAGGAAAAACTTATCTGGCTGCAAAAGCAACGAGAAACGAAGACTGTAGATGTTTTTTTCCAAACTGCAAAACTTAGATGTTGAGACTCCGGAACGTCAAAACCATCTACTTTTATTTATAACGTTCTAACTACAATGTCAATCGCTATGGTATTTTTGTTATTATGTCTACGAGTAAGGGCACACTTATAAAAAAATTTGCGTGGAATTTGAATGAATGTATTACAAAGAAACAGCGGGTGAGCGTATTTGCCCCTTGGGCGTATTTACCCCGGTCTCTCCTACTTCTTTATCAATTGATACTGAAGAAATCGTCCAAATGTCCGTACGTAACGCGCGGAAACGCTCAAATTGAATAATTGATTTATTTCAATCGCTTGAAATTGAGTTGGTTCATCCTATAGACTTTTTTAAATATCGGCTGAAAAGTTAATTTTTTCAACTCTCTTTATAATTCAATAATTCAGTAGGAAATTTTACGATTGCTATAATTTTTTTTACATTTTGCAAAGAAAGTTTTATTCTAGTAGAAAAAAAAATTATAAAATTCTATTGAAGAAAAAAACTTACTTGCGCTCGTGATTTTTATCACTAAATCAGAATCCTTTTAAGCTAATAATTTCTATGTTTTATCTATCTTTGCTCATTTTTTTCTATTTATAAGTTAGTTAAATAACCAACATTCAGTAATAATCTCTGTAAGCTGAAATTTGTTGTTTGGAAAATGCGATTTTGCGTTTAATTTCAGAAAAAATTAATAATAATATTATAATACGACCGAAATCACTTAGACGATTTGAGATTAAATGACCCAGATACAGATCCTGAAGATTTTTATCATGAAAATGTCATCATGAAAATGAAATATCATTTTAATAATTTTTCAAAATCAAACAAATCAAATCAAATAATCATTTTAATATCATGAAAATGGAAATGAAAAATTCATCAACTCGAATCTGGTTCCAAGATCATAATCTTATTTTAAATTATTATTTTACATTTTCCTATTTATTTTCGTGTAATTTATTTATGATGTTAGTGAAATGTGATTTTTTGAGTTCGCATTTCTGCAATTTGAAAAAACAATTTTTAAACGTATAGATAAATCCAAAACAAAATTGACTAGCATGGTCATCCCCACATTCTATATAAATAATAACGATTTTTAAGTTTAATTTCAACAAAAAAGTAAAGTACGCTGATAATTTTTGTGTGGGAGATGTTCTTTAAAACTGGTTTTTCTTCACTAGTCATTTTAGTTTGGTGCCCTTTTATCTATTTGTAGTCTCTCATGTTTCGAAATATTGGCCGAGGCGAGTTTCGAAAGATGGCAAAACAAGATACAGTTGTCATAACATTTTTATATTCAGTTTTTCTAAGCTTTTTCCTCAAACAAAAAAATAGTTGAAATATATTTAAACTGTTGTATTTCAATGTAACTGTAGTTCTAAACGTTAGAAAAAAGTTTCCATTACCTCTTATAGTTAATAACGTACAAATATTTTTTAGTTTTTGTTTATTTTTACAACGTTTAAAACTTCATACACCTGTATTTCAAACGGTAAACAGAAAATCTTTTCATTACTATAGATGAGAAAAGTTTCATTCGACGATTAAAACTTTATCATTGAAACGACAAGACGTAAATATCTTTGAGGAATAATTAGAAATCAGTAGATACTCTGACTAATGAACCACCGGAGTATAAAATTTTTTTTTCCGTTTATTTGTCTTGGAGTCATTAAATGTTTATAATTACTTAGCATAAACATCAAAGACAGTTATAACTCTCATATATCCATAATCTTATAGTTTATGTTGTTAATCGTCGTATTTCGCAGTTGTAGTTATATTCCCTGTTAAAAATAGGCGTATATAAAATAAGGAATCCAGTTTTCAAATGCCATTAAAGTAACATGATTAAGGGAATAAAAATAAAAGAGTCCAATTGTAGCAAGTGAGTCACATATTACACGCAATGTGTCATTGGAAGAGGAATATTCTGGAGGACAACACGAATAGAAAAACTTTATTAAAAAAATGTTGAATCTAGTTGAAAAATTTTCTCATGACTTTAAAATGAATGAGTTCTTATTTTCAGTAAACAATTTCCCTATAGTTTAGAAAAAATAACATTTTTAGGAATTTTGAAAGAGAAACTTTATACTGTAGAGTAAACATGTTTCGAAGTGGAATCAATCATGAATATTAACATCTCTCGAACTCTGCAATATATAAACATTTGCATCGTTCAAAAATGTTCATTTGAAATTATTTGCCTTTCAAATATTCATTAATTCATTAACTAGGCATCTCTACCAATGCACAATGTGAATCTTAAGTGTGTTTTCTTATGGCATCAAAATGTGCATATTGCATTAATGGTTTCATTATTTTGAATAGAAGTCATGAAAAAATGAGGAACTTCCGATATTTTTCAAAGTTTTATAAAGTTCCAACGTTTATTCAAACAATCGGTGATCTATTCTATCGTAAATTGATAATACATATTGATAATTATGTGTAAAGTTGACCTCTACTTTTCTGGCGCCGCAAAAAAATTTGTGTAGACCTTTTCGACTTGACAGTTGCACATTTTTCATTTTTGTGATTTATTATTTACGTATTCTATTTACAGTATTTAATGTTTTTGATTTTCAAATCACTGAATTGAAGATTATTGTTATTTTTGAGTTATCGAAATTAAACTTCGAATTTTGTTTAACTTTTAGGATTTATGTAGATCTTATATTTATAATCATTACGTTTAAAATGTCTTATTTTGTGAATTTAAAATTATGGGAAATATTGTTTTCGTCATTACTACATTTTTTTATGTTTCAAATTCGAAATTTTCTCTTGCAAGAAATTATAATACCATACTTTTTTATTCTCTATTTAAAGTTACTGAATTTTTCATGATTTGGAACGAAACTTTACAGGTAAGAGTTAAAAGTTGAAAATTCTCATTTTTCATTTTCGTGACTTATTGAAGTGAAACTTCTCTACTCGAGGTTAGAAATAGAAATCAGCTGACTTTTGTCGGAAAGATTTGACTGCGCGTTCAGTTGGCGCACGCGGGAAATTCAAACAGATGTTGAATTTCAAACCGAAAAATAAAATTCATTTGACTGTTTAAGGGGGAAGTACCTCTTGAGGCCGAGAAATTTTGAGATGTATTTTTGGAAAAATGAAACGGTGCACACAAAAATTGATATTGTTTATATCTAGGGCA
>JAPYZL010121366.1:0-33697 GCA_030522825.1 Platygaster orseoliae
AGGGTTAATATCTGGAGGTTTTTGAAATTCTGAAATCAAGGTTTGGGTGCTTTCCATAATCTTTTCATGTCTTCTAGCTGCTTTTTTGTGCGTTGATGTTGCCAGATGTTGTTTGACCATAAATACTCTCGTTGCATTGACCAAACGATTGCAATATAAGCAGAAAAGGACCGATCGATCTGATCGAAATACACCAGGATATTCCCGAACCATTCGCTATGAAAATTCATTGATATTTTCTTTTTCTTTTGGCATTTTTACTGTCAATCACTATAAATTTAGAAACAAAGAGAAAATTTTCAGTCAACTATAAACTTATTATTTTTGACAGTTCAAAATAAACAAAATAAATTTATTAATAACAAATGACAATCAAGAAACGAAAACTTGCTTGATTGCTATTTGTTACAAACTGAAGTAATTTTCATTCGAGTTTGTAATGAAAATCATTACAAACTTCAAATAATATATTTATAGTTATGATTCATAACTTATACAATGTGTTTTAGTATCACCGTATCAACTGAAAACCAGGTATTCCTCATGAAAATCTAAGACGATTTTTCCTCTGCCATTTTTCGAAAAACTCAAAATCAAAAAAGATATTCAACGTTAAAATCCAAATAATAAACACGTTCTTCCGAGAAGTATGCGTAGAAACCACGAACCAAAATTTACTTGAATTTTCAACACATTTTTCTCTGAGTCGCTAAGTCCTTTACCACTTTTCACAAAATTCAAAATCAAAAAAGATATCTGAGTTGAAAGTTTCCACCAATCATGATTCTAAACTGCAGATTAGTTAAATTTATTATTATTAATATTATGAAATAGTAATATTATTATTACTACTACTATTACATAATAGTATTTGATCTGAATATTCCAAAAATAGCGCGTTAAAAGTATTTGAGTAATCCAGGAGAAGCGCACTATTTTTATTCCGGCAGTGCTGAACCATGATTACTGACGATGAGATAAATGTATTCCGGCAGTCCGAAAAGTAGTGCGCAACTTTAATTCAAGCTGATTCAAGCATAACGAACCTCGATAATTTGAATAGATTTATTCTGATAATTCACAACTCCGGTTGCTGGAATACATGTATTGAAATAATCTTAAAAGTAATTGATTTTCTGGCACTTTGGCACCCACAAAATATCGCATATGTTATTATATCTGTTAAAAATTAATCAATTGTTAAAACAATTAAAAGTGACCAACAAATTCCAAACCTTAGGTCAGCTTTGATTATTTTTTACTTTGTTAGGTCGTAAGCCTTCTCATTTTTTTTAAGAAAAAAATTTTTTTTTCATTTTACCAATTTTAGTTTTATTAGTTTGGAACATTTGAGCAAACTGTGTTATTCCATTAGTTTCATAAATTTTTCTCATTCTAAAAACCCTAAAAATTATTATTATTTTGGAATATCAAAGAAGACTGACATTTTGAAAATTCGAATATATAAGCAATTTTTAAAATTGTAGAAATGTGATTCAAAAGAAAAATTCGTAAAGTCAGACATTTAAAAATTTCAAAGATTTCAAGAATTTCGATATTGTAAAAATGCACTCATTTTTATGAGAATCATTCATTTTGTTCAATAATTACTATAATTCAGAAATTCCGTCACATTTAGAATATTTCTTGGACTATATGAGTTTCGAAAAATTAATAAATTATTGATATTTTAAAGATGCTTGAAGTTGGAAAATTTTGAAATATATTGAAATTATAAGTGTTCTGAAAATTTGAGACGAAAAATTGTCGACAAAATTTATTGATAAGTATATAAAAATTTATAAATTATGAAAATAATGATGTTTCGGTAATTTTAGCAATTTTATTTCGAAAACTAATGAAATTTTAAAAATGTCAAAAATTTTAGAGATGTTCATCTTTTTTTATATGAACCTCAAAATAAAAATTTCGAATGCTGTAGAACTCGTGCGCGAGAGAGTTTCTAATGATGTACTATGAAATTCGAATCGAAAATTTGCATTCTCAGTTAAACAAATTATTTATTATACTATCAAACTTGCTGTTATATTGTAATGTTGTCATGGAACTAATTTATTATATTGCTACATATACCAACAAAATAATCAGAAAATCCTCACATCAGTTATTTATATATTGATATCTCTACTAAATTTTATTTTCTCGCAGCTAAAACAAATTTCGAAAGTTTCCTTCAAAATTTGTCAACCCCCCCCCCCTATTTTTGCCACCATAAGCAGCTGTCTAATTTTTCTGTTCGGTAAATACAGCTTACACAGCCCTGTCCTCAACAAAATTTATGTCCACCTATCCATACACCATAGCCCTCAATTTCATGTCAATAGTATGTATATTGTTTAAAATATAATGAATCTTTGGTTAGATAAGTAACATCACTTATGAACTCACGTGTATGGCGAACGTTGAACGTGATAAGATTTCCATAGGGAATGAGAGGAAATCATGTTCAGTTTAAATGTAAATGTTGAATTAGAAGAATTTTCCCAATTTTGATAATGAATTATCTATGTTTTAACACACATGCATATTTTTTTTCTCATAAGTTCGATATACTCAAATATTGAATTATAATTGTAAGCCAAATTTATTATTCGGAGTTCAACAACTTTTTTGAAAATTTTCAATTACTAATTTATTTTTAAAGATAATTTAAATTGCTTTTAAGTTTTACTTTCGAAAAAAAAAATTTCAACTGATATCATTATTCTTGAGTTTACATGCGTGTACTAAGCAATGTTATTCCTAAATCGTGTTGTTTTTCAAGTGCCGTGACAAGTCTTTTGAATATTAAAACTTGATAGTACATTTGTTACTGTTTCATACAAGTGTAATTTGCAACAATATACTTATGTTTAATTCTACTGACACCTACGCTGTATTAGATGAATGAGTTATAATTGTGATAATAAATCAAAAAAATGAATCGCAGTTTTATTCTTATTATATAATGTTATTAATTTGTGTCCGCAAAAGGGCCACAAAACCCGATATAAACCCGTCATAAAATTCTGATAACGTGGTATCTGAAGGAAAAAAAATTGCCGATTGGAAGAAAGCGAATTTTGAAATTGATTTTAACTTACACAATAGTTAGGGCGAATGGTCCAGAACTTGAACGGCGAATGAGGAAAGTACCGTCTATGTAACCTGAAAGAAGCGCATCGGCGTCTTCGCGCGTGCCACTATAAAGCCACGTTTTCTCGTCCATGTATATCTCCATATCCATACTCATCGGCACGTCACCGTCACCCATGTCGTTTACCAGAGGATTTGCTACTGTATTTGTCACCATCAATTGAGCTATTTTATTTGAATTCATACCATGTTTTTTAAGCCACCTGCAACAAAAATAACAAATCACATGCAGTGTTTTTAGTGTTTGACCAACCAAAGATTCTCAATTTTTGAAACAATTCGCAGTTAAACAAAGTTTTAGAAATATAAAGTGAAAGACCTAATCAGCGACACCAACTCAAAATTTTAATTCACTTTACAATAATTATCCTATATTAGCCTGAAGGAAGGTGAATTGCATACGTTTTCATCAATTTCTATACATCTATTTACGATAACGAATAAGAAACTTTTTTTAAAATGAAGTAATTTCTATGAAATCTCACTTTCACATGTCCACATGCAGAAAACGTAGAGTTTTCATGAAGATTGTAAGTTAATTACGTGATATTGGCAGGTGAGCAGTGACTACACAAAAAACGAGGTTCAAAAACTAGTTCACTCATCAATGTTAAGTCAATTAAATCAATTTTGTTTCATTTCCCCGATAAACTTTTTTGTGTCCAAAAAATATTGCACGCAGAGACGGGAATGGAATTCGTGTATTTTTTCCCTAATTTACATTGAATATGCGAGTCCACTCTTTTCCTCTCGTACGCATTAAACGTGCAACTTCTAGGAAAACAATTGAAAGAAAATATTGGATATTTTTTTAAAAAAAAGTTCATAAGAAAAGTTAAATTGCCGGCTCTTTTGGAATGACGTGAAAAATTTTCTAAGAGAGCCCTGCGAACTAATCAAGAGAAGAAAAAAGTTTAATGTGTTAATCAATTATTGATTGCCAAAAATACTAGGTATATGGTATGTCGGAAAATTGTGATGCGCACGAATCTCTGGATTTCTTTTCTTTTTACGATGAATCTTATGAGTTGCTTCCGGAAATAACGAAATTTGATTTAGTGGATGACGTTTCTGTTGCTGTTTTCAAAAAGTTTGATTGATTTATTTCTCAAGATAAACTACATCAACTGATCTCTGAAATAGAATGTTCACCTGTCATTTTCCCGGATAAAGTTTGCGTCACTAATTGGTGGTTCGAGACATCTAGACTATTTAGTGAAATATCGATTTCGAGTTGAAACGATATACTGACAAAAGAATCATTATATTTAAAAATAACATCGAAGATACTATTTTAGAATGAAAATGTACAGAAAATGCAAGGTACTTTTCGACTCAGAAAAATATCAAGAAAATTTGGATAGTTTGGTCTGTGGTTTTTATTCCCACTCGCCAAAAAAGCGCATTTATTGTTTGAATTTTGAAATTAAATAATTTTTTTTGTTTTTTGTGAAAAATGGTAAAAGGAAAATCGTCCTGTAATTTTATAAGGAATCAATGGTGTCAAGGATTTTCGCGAACCGTGAAACACCCTATAAAATATATGATTATATTAAATCAATATATATATTTCATAGATATAGATTCATGAAAAAAAATATTTATATATATATATATATATATATATATATATATATATATATATATATATATCAACAAATTAATAAAATATACTATAAATTAAATAATTATAATAATACACTATGTACAGGGTGTACTAAAATTCCCATACCAAAAAGAAATCCAATATTCCTTTTTGGATTTCAAGTCGAAAAGTCCTTTGCCACTTTTTACAAAACTCAAAATTAAAAAAGTTATTTAAGTTTGAAATTTAACCAATAAACGCGCTCTTACGAGGAGTGGGTATAAAAACTACGTACCATAAATTTACTTGAATTTTCTTCATAGTTTTCTGAATTGGAAAGTCCCTTGCCACTTTCCTCAAAACTCAAAATCAAAAAAGATGTTCGAGTTAAAAGTTTCAACCAATCAGATTTCAAGCACTAATATCTTTTTTCATTTTGAGTTTTGTGAAGTGGAAAAGGACTTTTCGACTAAGCAAAATATGAAAGAAATTGAGGTTAATTTTGGTAGGTGGTTTTCACCCCCACTCCTCGTAAGAACGCGTTTGTTAGTTAAATTTCAAACCCAAAAATTTCATACCCAAAATAACTAAGAACGTTTTTTTTTTTTTTCATTTGTTGACAAAGAGTAGATGAAAAACTTGTTCTACGTTTGTTAACCTTCATTAACGTTCATTTACAATTTACATTCGTAACGTAAATAAAAATGAATCGTAAATTAGGAGGATAATTCCATTTGTTATTTTTTGTCTACAATTTGCACGAAAATATTGAGGTGATTCGTATTTGAAAAAAAATCAAGTTGTCACTTCCGCTTGTTCTAGTGAAAAAATAATTTTTCAGATTAAATTGTCGAAGATCATGTTATAGTAATAGAATTTTTATTTATTCAAATGATTTAAATCGAAAACGCTAAATATGAATAATACGATCAATTACATGGAGTTGCCAAACTTTTTTCATTTATCTGAAAAAGAGATTTACATAGCCATCGAATACATTCTTGGCAGAATTTTCAAAACCGTAAAAAAAAGGTTGTGGTAACTTGTTAGTGACAGTGGAATTGCAGTTTCGATGGTCTACATTGTCTAAAAGTGTCACTAACTGGCCCATCAGTTTCTGGACTCTCCAAAAAAACAAAAAACAAAAAAACAATGAAAAATCATTGCATTTTACTCTGACAAAGAACATGAATCATTCTTGACTTCCATTTACATTTAAAACTGGAAGATATCAAATACTAGAATCGTAGGGGCCCATAGTAATAAAAGACATACAGTGAAGTACCTACTATTAAGTTTGAATACAACTCAAATTAAAAACAGCATTCTGAGAGGGGTTTACTTTATATCTAATAAAGTAAAAGAAGAATTAGACATAGCTCCGTCTTGAAATAAATTAATGGAAAATTACTGTATCAAGCATTGAATAAACAGAGTAATATTTGATTCCTTTGTTCGGTGCATCATAAATATTTTGAGAAAGTACTCTGATGTGTTATCAGTCGATTTTTTTTTGTTTCTTATTTTATTACTATTATTATTTAAGTGAACGCTGATCAGTTTGGCAGTGAAAAATTATTCCAATGAATTCAAAAGACTAATAGTACTAATTATTAATTGTGATTCTTAAACTATAATTTATATCAAAAGTTCCTTCAAATAATATCATGAAATGTTGACAGGGACTACTAAAAATACCATTTTCCTATATTTTTCAGAATTTCCGAATGAAAACTACGATAAAAGTCTGAAAAAAAGTTTTTTTTTGTGATATAATTCAACATGACATACGAAAATTATGATTTTAGTATTCGTATAAAAAAACTTTGAAAAGTACATTCACATTTTTTTTCTTTTATGTATACGAATTTTCCATAATTGATAAAATGACATGAGCTTCATAATAATAATTGAACATAGATTTATTAGTTTATTTCCATATGCTATATTCTAAAACGGTTTGGAATAAGGAATTTTGAAGAAGCTTGAGTTCTTCATATAATTAAATTTTTCACTTAATTCTATTGAAATTTCAGAGCTTCCTCAGAAATGTATCATGATAAAAAAATATAACCTTTTCTCACAATCCATTAAAAGCATAAAAGTTCTGTATATTTAAGACAAATGTGGAACAATAGTAAAATGTGCACAAATATCAGCAGTTTTTAAAAATTTATTTATCAAGTGGTTTATTTTCATATTCAATACTTTATTAAAGACAATAATTACAATTATTTAGAACTTGTCAGGTTCGAAAAAGAATACTCGGAAATAACAAGAAATATTTGTCAAATCAAGTTTCTTTCCGATCTATGTGGAGCCAATATCAATGATGAAGCAAAAAATCCTCTTCTTATAATTTTATTTCATCTCTTTTAACCAAGCTTTCGACTCTCATTTTTGAGTCCTCATTAGGGCAATTACAAACCCTTAAAATATAAACAACTACTTTCACATATCTCATGTTCAAAAACTAATAAAGAATCATCACAAAAAATTTTAAATAATCATCACAAAAAAATCACAAAAACACGTCTCATTTACAATCACAATGTAATAAAGAACTCACCAATTCTCCAGTGATAAACTAAAACTTAAGAACCTCTTGTATGTAAATTAACGCCAACACAGCAAACGAACAAAAACCCAACTGATCCAACAATCCCGAATCAACTTCCATTACTCAATCCAATTAGAATATCGTCAAATAAAATTATCAAAGGATGTAAGAACAATCAAGGGTAGTCAAAAATTTTTCTCAAATATTAAAACATACGAACAAGTAAGAGGTCTAAAATCAATTGAATCCACAATCCTACAGTTCAAATGTTAAATAGGAGAATTACGACAATACTGATAAAATCAAATACTAATTCAAAAAACCAAAAAAAAACGAAAAACCAATCAAAATACAAACACAACACCATAAATCTATTTATCAATCAAAACAGTCTATTCCAAAGTTTATCGTAATTCGAATTTAATCTCTCAGTATCAATTTGTCTGTTTATTGCCCTTTTATCATTTTTTATGTGTATCATTTCAGCAATCGTCCTCTTATAATAATTGCCCTCTTTATTAAAAACCTCAACAGCATCCCAATCAAATTCATGATCATGATCTATTCTATGATTAGTTACTACCGTATGTGTGTTGCTAGCATGTCTAATATTCCTCTCATGCTCTCTCATTCTCGTTTCTAATTTCCTCTTCGTCTGACCTATATAAATTGCGTCACAATCATTACATTTAATCCTGTAGACAACACCCTGACAATCTTTCTTTAAAATACTATCCTTTCCTTTTTTTATTATTTTACCATTAATATTATTAATGTTCCTAAAAACTGTCCGTAAGTTATATTTCCTATTAATCCTTTCAAATGTATGGGATAGCTTCTCTACATATGGCAATGATAAAAACAACCCTTTTTAATTCCCTTCTTCAACCACTCTCTCCTTTAATTTTAATGACTTCAAGGTCGAAATCTTCTTCATAACGAATCTATTAATAAAATCTATCGGGAAATTACTATTACCAAGTATCTTAAATACGATTGAGAGATTTTTCTCATGAAATTCAACGTCTGATAATCTAAATACACTGTCAACAAGTGAATAAATCATCTGAATTTTTTGAGCTTTCCTATGATTTGACAAGAAATCTATGCATCTTTCAGACGACGTCAATTTTCTAAACCAATCAAACCTCAATGTATCTCTAAATCTTATTATTTTCAATTCCAAAAAATTTATAAAACCCTCTCTCTCAATCTCATAAGTAAATCTCAATCGTTCATGATATGAATTAAAAAACTGAAGAATTAAATCCATTTTATTCTCAGGAATCGCCATCAAAATGTCATCTACATACCTAAAATAAAATAAAACCTCACAATCAATATTCCCAAGACGATCATTCTCAAGATCCTGCATCACTAGATCTGCTATTATGGGAGAGATAGGACTTCCCATAGGGGTACCATGTATCTGTCTATAAAACTGCCCATTATGAATAAATTCGGAAGATTTGAAATTGTCAAATCCTTTTTAAATTCATTACATATTTCATCATACAGGGTGTACTAAAATCCTCGAACCAAAAAAAGAAATCAAATATTCTTTTTTGAATTTCAAGTCGAAAAGTCCTTTGCCACTTTTTACAGAACTCAAAATCAAAAAAGTTATTCAAATTTGAAATTTAAACAATAAATGCGCTTTTTCGACAAGTGGGGATAAAAACCACGGACCAAACTCTATCCATATTTTCTCCATATTTTTCCGAGTCGAAAAGTCCTTAGCAACTTTTCACAAAACTCAAAACCAAAAAAGATATTCAAGTTTGAAATCTGAGAAATCTTATTGGTTGAAACTTCTAACTCGAATATCTTTTTTGATTTTGAGTTTTGCGAAAAATGGGAAAGGACTTTTCGACTCAGAAAAATATGAAGAAAATTTAAGTGAATTTTAGTACGTTATTTTAATCCCTACTCCTTGTAAGAGCACGTTAATTGTTTGAATTTTAAGCTTGAATAACTTTTTTGATTAGGAGTTTTGTAAAAAGTGGCAAAGGACTTTTCGACTTGAAATTCAAAAAGGAATATTGGATTTCTTTTTGGTACGGAGATTTTGGTACACCCTGTATATAATCTAAACAAATTTAAAAACGTCAAAGAATGCCAGTAATTTCTATAGTTAGACAATGTTATATTTCTTTATTCTTTTTGTTATAATTGAATGTACTTATTGAAAATGTAAGCTATTACTTTTATTAAGAATTCAGAATAAAGAAACATCATCAGGCCAATTAACTGTGGTTCAGAGCTCCTAGCCATTATGCCCTTGTACTCTATCTCCCCTGCCTCCTCAAGGTTATTGTCTGTATCGTGATATCTTGCAAAAGCCCAGTATCTGATTGACAGTCAACTTCTCAATATCCATCGATTCTATAACCGCTCCTCTTAGAATAGCATGTCTCTGACACGCCAATGCCTTACATGTACACAGAAAACACAGTCTTCCTGCCCTTTCTGGTATCTCTCACACTCCGAAGAATATATCTTCCCGGTCGTGTATGGAATAATTCGGAGAAAATTGTTAATGTGCTGAAAACAAATCTAAAATTAACTGAAATGAAATAAAATATATCTTACGCCACGTGCTTGTCCCTTTGCCTCATTAATTGTAGAAGTTCTGGCTTGGACTTATGTAAATGTCTTTCAAGAGACCTATTGTCTTCCATTTGATGTTTCAGACTGTTTTCCAGTTGGTTTTTGCTCTCTTCTAGAAACTTCATTCTTTCCATCAGCAATGTCCCATTATGCTCCAATCTAGAAAAATTAAAAGTGAAAATATATTATCCAGCATAATGTGACGTGACAAAAAGAAAAATAAAAACGTTTCCACTTTCTGAAACTTCTTGTGTATATTAATAGTGGATTCTATTATGGGAGGACATTAGAAGTTTCACTTTTTTTCTTGTGTATGTTGATTGTGAATCCTACTATAGCAGGACATCAGAAGTTCCACTTTATTTGACTTGACAAAAATAACTGTCACCCTCATATATGAATATGTATTTCACGTATTTAGATAAGTATCTTACGTTTCTACTTCATGTGGCTGGGCTTCGTTTTGAAACTTTTCACGCAGTTTGACTTGTTCGTCGAACATTTTTATCGCTTCGATAAAAGCTGCTAATGCCTGCTGCTTCATTTGCACTTGATTGGAAGTTCGATCATAAGATTCAGAGTAATCATGAAATTGCTTTAGCGTCTCCGTGAGATCTTTGTGCAGTTCGATAAATTTTTTTATCACTTTTGCCATGTCCGTTGTGCTGGCTATTTCATCCTCCTGTTGAGAAACAAACGTGATAAAATGAATTTGAAAAGTTATCGTGAAAAACTTCTTTTACTACAATTTCGAACCTTGAGTTGACGTACATAACAGAATATTGATTAAAATTCAAAACACATCTTTCACAAAAATAAAAATAAAATCATTGAATTCTTCTTAAAAACATCGACTTAATAAAATACTTGTTATTATTTAGTTTTGATTATCATAAATGAAAGATGAACGAATGGAAATCAGTATTTACCTGCTGAAGCCTCGAAACAGGGTACATTAATTTGATATCTAATGTGGAATTGTACTGGGCGAGTGAACAATTTCTGTAGTGATCCACTAGTTCGACGACTGAGGAAAAATTGTATGGTTCCGAAAATCCATATTTTCCATTACGATAACAAATTTTTATGAGTTTGTTGGTGCCTCCTTTCCGCAATGTCAGGGTATACTCTCCACCTTTCGACGACGCGTTTCGTACCAAAAAAGTACCATCCTGAGCGTCGACCATTTTCTCATTAACTTCGTCACGAGTTATGTCACCCCAATACCATTCAGCTTCAAGAAGTGTCCGTGGCGGTCTGCAATTTCATTAAAACAATTATTTCTAAATATGCTTCGATACTTTCATTTCTTGGTTTTTTTCTCAAAATCTTGAATAAAGAAAAAAACGCACACAAATTAAGTTATTCTCAAACTAGTAACTTGGAAATGACTTGAAAAAATGGTGAGCCAATTGAGGAAAACTTGGAACATCTAGAATAAATCTTTACTCAACAATAATTAAAACAATTTTGTCGTTGAAAAAAAAATTAAAGTCACTCGACAGTCATGGAAATAAATCAAGAACGTCAGCATTGAACTAATAAATGATTATACCTATTGATCTGGGAATCTTTGTTGTTATCTTGCATAGGACAGTCATTATTCGATATTCCTTCTTCGATAATTGAAAAATCCTGCACTGGAAAATGGGGCCTCGATACTTTTCGCGGTGGCAATTGTGGAGGGCTCGCGAATTCCGGAAGTTTTTCATCCCAGTCACCGTAAAGCAGCAACAACTCGGTGATACGAATATGAGCCTCTGTATTATAAACGACTTGTCTGAAAAACAACATAATTATGCCATTATTATCTATAACTAATTGATTGCTATTCCAATCGTCCAAAATTCACAGACCAACATTTGATTTTTATTTATTTGTATGCAATTTTTTTTTCACCTAGAAATACGTCTTCCCTCGTGGTATTGGGTATATGGGGGGGGGGGGGGCGTATAGAGATGTCAAGAAAATAGAAAATATGTCACATAATGTCACATATATGTAAGGATTTTTTGTGATATTTTCGGACATTTTATGATGTTTGCGTACATGAAAATACCCCAGAACACACCCGAACACTTCCGAACATACCCGAATATTTCCAAACACACCTGTACACTTCCGAACATACACGAACACGTTTTAAACATACTTGAACAATTCCGAACATTTCCGAACATTTCCGAACATACCCGAACAATTCCGAACACACCCGAGAACATACCCATATCCAAAAACTGTCGCTCCCTAATGCCCCCTGAAATTGTAGTTCATTCGAAAAATTATTACCTTCTCTAGGTAAATCGATACGTTTCAACATATAATGAAAGAACTCACATTATCCTCTCCCAGGGCGGCCTGAGGAAAATGTGGCACAAAACTTGGATGAGTATCGTCGGCGGTTCCGCCGAACCCCTCGCGTGCTGTATCCGGCAAACGCGGCAAAAGTGACCCATCAAAAAACGCAGAGTACTTTTGTGATGTTCCGGCAACTCCGAGACCAATTGTCGTAGACACGCCGCGCACTGCTCGTCGCTCTTCATTGCTGAAAAACGTGACTTGTCCCATTACCCAATCCAATGACCAAACAATAGAATTGCTCAACGACATGCTTTCCGTCGGTTCTACGAATCAAGATTTTTCCACTTTTTCAGCTCCTTCAGATCTCTAAGGCATATTTTGAATAGTCCTTTTTTCTAAGTCAATGTCGTTGTTAAACTGAAATTTCGATTCCTAAACTCGACTATCTTTGAAAAAAAAAAACTATAATTGAAAAAAGTAAATTAATTATATTCAAGGAAACCAGATCTGCATTATTTAACTCCAAAGAAATTGAAAAATTTAAACGGCCCCGAAAGTTCCACTGCTAAAACTCTGAGAATAAAATTTTACTAGCAGTATAAAAGTACGTAACAACGCTCAATAAAATGGACGAAAAAAAAGTGCCACGAGTATCGCGACTTTCCCTGCACGTAAATTTTCATAATCGGAATCAAAGAAACCACTCACCCGAAGTTTCCACAAATCGGTCGTACCATTGCACGGGGATGATAGGATCTGGTAGCTCCTTCAAGAATTTCTTAAGAACGCTGGCGATACATTGAGGACTATATGGATTTAGATCTGTATTGCAAACATCTGAAAGGGTGAAAAAGATCTCAGTACGAGCTTCCTTCTGACTTTACTTTTAGTTTTATCACTAATTTATACAACGACTCATTATTTCGAAAAATCCAAGTGCTTTATTATTTCAAAAAAACAAACAAATAATGTAGTGTTTGGCGAAAGATGACACCGATCCTTCTTCGTTTATTTTATAAAGGGGTTGTCCTTATCAGTGGCTTATGGAAAAAGTTGTTTTTAAGGATTTTTTTTTTTTTTTTTTTGAACATGAAAACAACAAGAGAAACAAACGATCTCTGAGTTGGAGTTGGCTCTGAGCTGAGCCCAACATGGCAGATTTGTGCTTCAATAGTCTTGATAATAGTGTGAGTAAAAAACGCTTACCTTCATTAAGCTTTTGTCGTAGTTCAATTGTCTGTTCGTTCGGCGGACTACTGTGATAAACTTTATATAAATTCAAGGTGGTATTATTAAAGGCTATGTCTTCGAGGGCGCGAGTACATCGCTCGACCAAAACAGGGGCCGCGCGGACCGCAATGTCAAATTGCAAACAGAGCGCTAGTCCAAATACTGCAAAGGAAAAAATGTTCGTTTTAGCTTTTGTTTCATTCAGACGATGATTCGATTGTTTTTAGGAATGTAACTATCGACCAAAAAAAGTTATCGATGGCTATCGATAGGTTTTGGAAAACTATCGATACTATCGATAACTATCGGTATTTTTTAACTATTTTTTTAATTTTCGAATACCTACTTAATTGAGAAGTTGTATGGAAAAAAAATTAAATTTAGGGATATATGTATCAATCATTTTCAAAAAAAAATCAATATGTATTTTTTTGATTCTTAAAAAAAAGATTATTTTAGAAGATATGTGAACTTTTAATTTTGCATACATAGAATACTGAGCGTGCAAATGACGTCACTGGGCGTGGTTTTTCAAAACGATGTGTCTTCGTCCATTTTCGAGATATGACAAAAAGAAAAAATACATATCTGATATTTTTTGATAAACTTACTGAAACTGATAATATCAGTAATAAAAAAAATTTATGCAACTTGTCAATCCCACTCAACATGTAACTCAAATTCCAGTGATTTTTATTTTTGTTTAAAAAGTAAAAATTTTCATAAAAATCAGAAATTTTTTATAAGAAATCCGTTTTTTATAAAGTCGACCTTATAAAATTAAAAACAAAAAATTTTCTTCATAAAATGACCTTATAAAACTCTTAAAAAAATTTTTTTTCTGAAAAACTTAAAAAAAGACGGTTTTATAAAAAATTTTCAATTAAAAAAAATTGTTAACAAATAGGTTGTTTGACAAATTTCTGGTTGTTCCAACTCTATTTGGCTATATAGTAATGGTAGTTAGTAATATCGATAGTATCGGTAGTGAACAAGGCTATCGATAGTTATCGATAGTACAAACTATCGATAGCTATCGATAACTATCGCTATCGTTTACATCCCTAATTTACAATTTAATATTTAACAAAATAATTTAATTATAATATTTAATAAAATAATTTAATAAAACAATTTGTTTTGAACAATCTGAAACGAAAGCTTTTCTATAATTTTCGTGAAAATTCAAAATCAACGAATTTGCAGACATTTAAAGTTTGACAATCTTAAAGTTGAATGATTACGTCATAGTTAAAATAAATGACTAGGTTTCAAAATTCCGAATTTCAAAACCGATTCCAATCAGTATTAAATATATGAGATGCTATACAAAAAATAATTTGAAAAATATGAATGCTCATTTATTACTTAATCTTCACGAGGATTTCAAGTGAATGGATCAATGATTTTATGGAATGTAAAACTTTCAATTTGCTGCAGTTCTACGCACGGTCTTATGGGAAAATAGTGAGTTACGAAACGCAAAAATAGTTATGTAATCTATGACAGACGTTTCTTAATTCTATTCTAAAAATATGTATGTTCAACGATGAGTTTAAACGAATTTGAACATTACAAAAAACTAATTACTTTGATTCTCAATATTTGTCAACGAAAAATTTCGGTGGAAGAAAATAAATACCCGCGGAGAGTCGGCTGTCACGATCGCTGGATGGAACACATGGCATAGGTAAACCTGTGGCTGAGCAAGTTCTGTGAGCAATCAATCCACAATCTGAAAAAGAAGAAAGGAAAAAAAGACTTTAGAATTCATGAAATTTCATCTTCTTACGCAACGAGCGCGAGCGCCGCCGCAACTTCCCATCCGCGCGGCTTTATGAAATAAAAAATAATAAAAAATGGCTACTAATAAGGCAAGCGCGCGATTACGAATAATTGAGCGCGCAATTAAGCTCGGGTTTCGAGCGCTCTGTAAAACCGGACTCGCCCGCGATCTCGAGAGATCGTATAACGGCCGGAAAAAATTTCATATATCATCTTATGTGGCCATTAGGGATTCGCGCGCAGTCATGAAGAAGGGTCTCATGCGTGGGGATACATGTCTTCATTTATCAATTTTTCAAAATACTGAGTAAATGAAATTTATATTTACAAAATTTGAATATCGAAAATAAAAATAACTCGCAATTTTTTGGTATATTTAACCTCTCCCGATATACAAATCGTTTCTGTGTAATTTCAAAATTTTTTGAGATTCTAAGGAGAGAACATCCATAGCTCTAACAAGGCAAGGCTCAGAGGTCGAAATGTCCGATTGTTTAGCTTTTTGGATATGTAGTAGTATACTAAAATCGGTGTGACAAGTAATTTTTTTATGTGCTATAAAACGGTTTTAGGGGTAGTTTCAACCCCTAAAAGTAGGGGGAGTTAAATTCCGATTTGCGCATACGTCACAGACAAAAAATTATTTTTGAACGAATTCTTTCTGTAAACGAAATATTTGGACAAAAAACTAAAAAATTAATTTTTCCAAAATTTTCCACCCTCACGAAAGGGATGAACCACCCTCCTATTTTTCGGTTTTACCCTTAAAAAATACAAATCTTAGTCAAAAAATTCTGAAAAAAATATATTTTGTTACTTTTCACCGAAACAAAACGAACGTGTTTTTGCGTTTTATTGTAAAAAAATTTTTAAGGGGATAGCTACCCCTTTTTACACGAATACGTATATCTCTATTAGTATATTATGGTTCACACATTTTCTTGTTGCTTCTTGTTTCTTGTTGCGATAAAATTAGATTTTGAACAATTTCGAAAGCGAAAGTGAAATTGAAAATTCAGAAAATCAGTTCATCTACTGATGAAAATTTCGGGAATACGCCGCCCGAAATTCGTTAAGCAGCAGTTACTGCTGGCAAAAGTCTTCTACCAGCAAAAGTTATAGTATATTTTGTAACTAGGACCCAAGGCGTTGCTTTTTGGGCGAGGGCCAATTTATCTGCCGAGGCGTAGCCGAGGCTGATAAATTGGTCCCAGAACAAAGCCACGCCTCAGGTCCGAGTTGCAAACGATATTTTTTGCAAAATACGCACAAAAAGGTGCTTCTCGCAACTGAAAATCAACACAAAGGGGGTGCATTTCCGACACGGCGCACCACGCCGTCTGTCGGAAACAAAGCTACTTCTAGGTAATAAAAATCAAAAACACGCATTAAAACTCGCCGTCTGTTAGTAATAAAAACTACCCCTAGGTAATAAAAATCAAAAACACGCATTAAAATGCGACGCCCACATCGAAATGAATCACCGGTCGGAAATGCACGTCCTTTGTGTTTGTTTTCAGATGCAAGAAGCACCTTTTTTGTGCGTGTTTTGCAAAAAACTTTTTTTTTTCGTTTTTCCAGGCACTCAGAAAACCAACTTCGTGTGAAAAGTACTACTTCGAATTCGTATTCTGCGCACCTAGGTAAAAACAAGTTCATAAAAATTCACATGACCATCTCCGTACCGGTTATCGCGATATTCATCGCCCGTTTCGATGCGCTTTTTTCATCTCGACTTTGTCCAGTTTCAAACAGTGAATTCGCACTTTTGTACATGCGCGGGCTTTTTTATGCATTATTCAATTTTTGCTGAGAGGAGAGGCAAAAAACAAGGACAAAGAAGAACGTCGCCAACGTTTTGAATTTGTGAATAAGTTACCTGGCATATTTAAAAATTCAACTAATCTAGAAACACCTATCTATATACTCTGTAACTGAATATAAGAAAAATGAATTTAGAGATTTGAAAACTAGTGAATTCGAGAATTCAGACTTTAAAAATTCAGCACATGAAAGGTTGATATGAGAAATATAGAAATTAAGGCTTACAAAAATCTAAATCCAAATTTGATATGGAATTTACGGAAATTGAAATCAATACTGTAAAGTCGAATGTCGCCAGAGCGGACGCTTAACGACTGTGACGGCATTAGATTGCAGTACGCCAGAAAAACCATTGAGATAACCTTGTTTGTTATGTCATTCAACTAGAAATTGATCCAAAAATATTTAGCTGAAATCGCAGAATGATATTCCAAATAATTTCGTAGTTACAACCTCTGAGAGACCATGTGCGCAGAAGACTGATGATTCTAAACCCGCTCGGTCTTTATGTAATGCAAGAATACCTTATCAGTAAAAAATCTGATATTTCCAGTTTTTTGTGAATTTCATGATTGCAACTAGTTTTCAAAGTATCAATGTAACCAATGTAAAGATTACTTTGTCGCTTAATGTCGGTTAGTTGGATATATTATAAAGAATTTGTTTTTGAAGAATCTTGGAACACTTTTTTCTCGAAACAGCGTTTTTCAACACTGCACAAACAGTTACATATCTTGTGATTGTCGCATTTTTATGAGTAAAAGCTCTCTTGGATGCTTGTAAATCGATCGTAAGTGCAGCTTTGATTCGAACTCAAAAAATTACAGAAAAATATATTTTTCATAACTACTTCTCGTTCGCAAAAATTAGAAATTTTGTATCTTGTTTTGCTTTCGAGTAAAATTACATACTAATTTTTAAAACAAACAACAAGTTAATTTTTTTCGATAACAACGAACAATATTCAGTGATAGAAAATTACGAAAAAAATTTGTCTATTAAGCAAATAATTCGACATTAAATTACTTCACTTTAGAAATGCAGGTGAAATTAGATTCAAAAAATTAATCACATTATAAACAAAATATACATTTTTATAGAAAAATGGAAACTTCTATATCATGATAATTCAATTGTTTGTAATTTGAAATACAAAAAACTAAACTTTTCTAAATTCTCAATTTCGTTACGTAATGCGAATCCACTTAAAAAACAATGCATACTCTGAACTTGTCTTTTTTTTGACATATGGGAATTTAAATTTCAAACACGATAATTTTAATATTGATAGCGTGATATGTATGCACAACACACGCTTATACACGCTCAAAAAGTTTGTATGTACCTTCTTCACGTGACAAAAGCGTTGTGTCGAAATACGCCTCTCGTGCTTGGGCGCAATTGCGGCCTTTCACAGTCGCGGATACGTTATGTCTACAAATTCTCGCGGCGGCACTCTTATCGCAGGATGCTGACTTTTTTATTCGTTTCGCATTTAATTAGCTATTCTAAATCTTCGCTTTTAAGGGTCTCATAACTAACCCAATCTTTTGAGTTAATTACTTCGATATATTACACCCGGTTCCCCGAATTCAAGATCTGAATTTTTCCATGTTTTTCACCCTCTTGGACGAAATTTCAGAGCAAAAAATTATTCTACAGTTTATCAGAGCAAACATTTTGATAGAAATAGCTTCTGACAGAAACATAGTTAGCATGAAAGATAATAATTTAAAAATAACAATTATTTATATTAAAAATTTTAAATAACTAATATATTTTGTAAAATATATTTTACAAATGGTTTCAAGGAGTACATTACTACTGATTTTAAATCAGAATTTCATATTAGAACAAAACATTTTTTGACTTTGTTGTGTAATCAAATGACTCGATCCGATCACTTTAAAAGTCGTTTTTTTTTTAAAAAACCTTTTTGATATTTTTTTAAATAGTTTTTTTCGCTATCGAAAAAAATGAAACGGGCGAGAAGCTCGTGATTAATAAAAGGAAAAAAACCAGACAAGGGCCTACCTTGGCAGAAAAAACCTTGATGTAAGAGGCCTCTGAGGTATTTATGGCACTTGTTGCACCTTTCCAAGACACTGAAGCTCTGAGGCACGAGATTATGAGCGTTGCCGTTGCTGTTGGCGCTACTGGAATCGCCGCTTTCGGACACGCTCGTCGCCGTTTTCCCTTCCGAGATCGCTGGAGAAGACGAGGATTTGCTGAGGTCCTCAATGCACACCAAAATGTTCTTTTGATGAAACTCATCTTTAATTCCCATATTCTGTAACAGAGAAAAAAACAACATTGAAAATGTGACATATCATAAAAAACTGAGGTGTATTTTATGATATGCACGAGAGAAGTAAAACTTTTCAATTTCGATAAGAAAAACAGCTGATCGTCGCTTTTGCGTTTAACGGGCGAAGTCCCACTTTCAGCGCTTCCCCTTCCCTTTACCCTCGCTGGCGCGCTCGACAGCATTTGCACAGTTCGCACTTCTTGCTCAGCGCGCTTTCTATCTCCCTCTATCCACGCCTTCACACCCACGATCCGTCCCCCCAACCCGCTCTCCCCCTGCCCACATTCAGGGCTGTGAACTTATTTGCAGAAAAATTGTTTTTGCAAAATTGGAAAAACAAATTTCGAAATTATGGTATTGAAAATAATACAAATCAGCACTGTTTTCTGTTTCCTCTTTAAAAAAAAAAAAAAGAGTGCCTCGAAACAATTGTCACAATTACCTTGGGCCTCATCAAAGTTATGGGCGTCCCTGCCATAGGTCAGCGAAATTTCTTCGTCAAATCTCGACCGAAAAATACTACAAAAATCTCACGAAATTCCCTCGACTCGCTCTTTCCACATCCCAACCTGTTCCATCATTTACTTACTCATTTTGCTCGGCCTCAATCAACTCTTCCCCTGCGGGAACCCGAGAATCCTTTCCAGCCCAAAGCGCCCTCGCCGATAAAATCACGATAAAACGCACACGAGTCCTTTTTCCAGCGACGCGTCCTTCATAATTGCAGCCCTCGCGAGGCTCGAATCTGCCTCGAAAAAATCCCCCTCACGAAGAAGGGCCCCGTTTTATCGCGCATCAATTACACTCTCCCTTTCGCGGATAAAGTAAAAAAAAAAGGTGGAGACGAAAGAAAGGTCAGGAGGGGTAAAAGGAAAAAAGAACTCGTAGAATAATAAAAAAGGTATAAATAAACATCGGTCCCTCGAGGGTTCGAAATACGGATTCTCGGAAATAAGTTTAACGAGCTCGTAAAAGCGTTTTACGAGCGCGATCGTCATTTTCCTACGTCGAGAAAGCGAGGTACATTTTCAAAGGGAGATCGTTTTCAATTTGATTCCAGCACGGGATTTTCGTATCAAGCGTGTGTCACGCGTGTATAAAAACGCCCAAGGACGTGACAGTTCGTTCCGGGGCAGAAAAAGAGCTGGATCGTAAAATTGTACGGAAGGTTTCGTGCCTCTCGCGCAGCTCGATCGAGTCGCTGTATCATCACCCCACCTTGCCATTGTGCACTGCACGCCAGCCCTCTTATTTGGGACATGTATCAAAAAAGGACGCTTTTTTTCACCTCTGCTCTGCAAAATTCAAGTAACGTTTTTTGTTGTGCGGAAATGAAGGTTTCTTTAAAGTTTTCCTTTAAACCACGCATAGTTTTCGAGATTCAATCGAGGCCTGGGACTGGAAAATTACGGGTTGTTTTATAAAAAAACAACCATTTTTCATCATTTATAAATTCATAATATAAACTAATTATTATAAATTGATAAATAATAATATAAAAAACAATAGAGAATTTTTAAAACTATTCAAAGCGTTTTTAACATTCAGCCTTCAAATTGAAAAAACCTATCTGTAGACAAAATTTTTGTGAAACACAGTCTCTAAAATTTTCGTTGTTATAAACCACTTGAAAAATGTGAAGTCAACAAATTATTTATCGGTAATGGATACGTTTGGTGCGAGCGTTCAAACGTGAAATGTAACACCTGAAATTTCTACTTTAGGCGCACGAAAATATCGCCTCCTTCTTGCCTTGGCATGCCACCCAATTACGGGGCTGTCGAATCCGTCTCAATTTCAGGCCCCAAAAATTAACGCTCTCGAGAACAATAATGACATAATGACGCTTGTTTTGGGAGGTCCAACTAAAAAGCGAAAATGGGCTCACTTTATTACGAGATCTGAAGAATTTTTTTTTCAACTACACGAGATATAAAAAACTTGTAAAAAAAGGACAGAGAATTTTATAAAACTGTCTCATCATGAAATGTCACAACCAAAAATAAAATTATAACGAAAATAATCAATAAACTCAACAATCTTTTAGGGTTTGAATTGTGACGTTCGCTAGAACGTTCTTTCATGTACTTGAAAAGTCTGGAAGAGCGCGAACATACTTTTAATCTGGTTACCTTCCTTTACCTTGATTCCTTTCGTAAATGCCATGCGCACACTCGTATATAAGGATAGCATTAGCCTTGCGAGGCTCGGCTATCCAAACGCATATATGCGTCAAAGCGTGTAAGAGCCTCCAACAATCTTCAATTCTCTCTACATCCTTTCGACCATGTGAAAATTTTTTCACTTTTCTCGTCGCGAGGTGTTTTAATGGCAACCGGTGAATTCATTCAGTTCAACAAGTCAGGGTTCCATAATGACTCAGGAGCAACAAATATAAGCAACGTTACTAAATACTTTTCAAATAAAAAATTACTAAAATGGGCTTTGAAAATAAAGATGTAACAGACACATCTTCATGACCCCTTATTTAAAAGTATTCCAAATTTTCCAAAATAGTTCAGAAGCTTGAGGATTGACTTGGAAAATAAGAAAAATAAAAATCATGTATTTTCGTGCAACTCACTGAATTATGATATTAGCAATTTTAATATTCTAAAATATAGATAAAACTCCAAGTATCAAAACAAAATCAAAATTTTAATATATTTCCTGAAAATAGTACCTAAAATCGAAAAAAAGCCACTCAATCTCTAAAGTCCACAAATTATTTCGAAAAAGTTTTTTCGATTCATTTCCAATCCATAACCAATACATTCATTAACACACCTACAAAAAACCTAATCTGCAAATACGATCGCTTTTTCACCCAATCCAATAAAGATAATCGTGTTCAGCCAGAATCAATAACTTTCTTACCATGAGTTTTTCTCTATCCAAATTAAGCAGATCGCTGCCTTTGATGTCCTTGGACTTGAAAACGTCTGCATATCGATAGAGATTTAGCGCTGCCATCCATTCGACAACATTAAGCGTTGTCCATTCACTGACAGGCTGAAACAAGACAGAAAAAAAATGTTACCAAAAACCTAACTTAGACCTTAGCAAAAAAAAATTTGTAGAAACGTTCAACTGGGTACTTTTCATTAACTATACAAAAAAAAATATACTCTTCTAACATGAAAATGCGATATTTTTCAATACCAAAGCAGTAAAAGTTGTTCGGTTTTTAATTATACTAGTTATATTTGTTTGATGCAAAAAAAATCGCTATTCCCAATTTTTTCATCTTCTTACTCATACACAGATTATTTTAATGTACGTTCAAAAAATAAATATTTCGAATCCGCGTTGAAAAATACTATAATATTTTCTTGAATTGGGTGAAATAAGGCAAAACCGCCTTGGGCCTTGTCAGATTAATACGTTTATCACGCATGCGCAAAAAAATGTTACAACAAATTATTGAAAACTTAACCAAAAAAGTGATCGTAAAAACATACTTTTTTTTGGAAAAACAATGTAGAAAAGAAAATTGAGGATGCTACGAGTTGAAAAGTCAATAATAAAAAAAGTTATTCCTAGTTATTGAAAATAATTCCGTAAACTTGCGATTCTTCATCAGCATTCCAAAACAAGTATTTACATATTGGATAAAAGTTTGAAAATTTGCTAAGTGCAGATAATACTTCCATCAATTTTATGCTACAATTTTCGGGTTACTAAATTATCTAATCGCATTTTAATCATTCCCTTTTGAAACTCTCAGCAAGGATCGATCATCGTCAATTTTTCTTTTCAAATTATCACGACGCACATTCGATGCATTTATCGAGGCTAATAATATAAAATGGATATCAAACTCTCTCGCGCAGCTTATTATATCAAAGTCTGGCCTCGTATCAGGCACTCTCGTTTCATAAATTTCATGCAATCTTCGATTAATAGAAATGAACCGCGATGACAGCGCCCCTTCGACCCCGCCTCACAACTTCTTCCCATTGCCTTCCCACCCAGCATCACTATCCCCTCCCCCCCCCCTCTGCTCCGATACACACACACAGAGGAGCCCTCGCTGTCGAACGTTCAATTTCCGTGGCGAAAATTTTCATCGTGTCTCCATTTTCCATTGGGCCGTCGTATGATTGAGTTTCTATTTTTGGTACGTCGGGGATATCTCCATATTTAACGTTCAATCAAACTCAATCACGACTCAGGGCAACGAAGCTTTGAAAAGAAATAATATTGAAGTTCACTGGGTGATGTGACGAGTGCCCCAAGATTGATGTGAGGGGTAAAGGAAACTACGACATTGGCCGATTACAACGATTTACATGTGTTTTTTTACATTTGCAAGAGTTATTTCAGATTTTTGAAAAAGAAGTTTATCTAAATAAATTTCAAACGATAAATAAATAAAGAATTCAGTTTAATAAATAAATTTAAATTGTTGACTCCAAGTTCCAAATTTTTTTTTTTTTTTTCATAAGCAATTGGGACTACTACTGTGAAATGCAGGGCCACATTTAGGAATTCGGCACTCCTAGGCAGTTTTAAAAATTGCTGCCTCTCAACCTCCTCCCAACCCCACACCCTATTCACTGAAAAAAAAAAATTGAATACAGTGAATTGTAAAATTATATGAATTTCGAGTCTTCCATATGAATTTACCAAAATTACAAAAGAGGAAAAATATAGAAAAATTTTGAATATATGACGCGATCTGAGAAAAGGGACCTTCTCTGGAAGGCGCTGAACTGCCGTTCGAACCCATGTAAATAACTTTCTTCATCCATTTATATTTTTTTACGGACTAAAATTTCGGAATTTCGTATTGCGCTCATTGTAAGTTTAGTAAAAGAACTTATTGAATCAATCAAAATACAAAAATCGAGTTTTTGTCGAGAAGGTCGCTTTTCTCGGATCGCGTCACATATATCAAAATTTGTATAATTTCAAAATTCAGACGTTTTGTACAACTTAATGTTAGTAATTTCAAATTCACGTTATTTGCAACATTTAAACTAATTTCGTTATTCCATCATAGTTTCATGAATTTTTTTTTGAAATTGTGAACCCTGTGAACACGGTAAATCATTAAAATTTGGAGTACTTTGATTTAAATTAAAATTAAAATTTGAAAGTTATATTTAAATGAAAATTCAAATTTTTTTGGAATTCAAATTTATTTGGAATTATTATTTCAACATTAAAATGTTGAAATTTCCATGAACACTGACATTTTGAAAATTCACTAAATTTTGTAAAATTGAAATATTCAAGCGATTTTCAAAATTGTAGAAATGTGATTAAAAAAAAGAAATTCGAAAAGTCAGACACTTGAAAATTTAGAAGATTATAAGAATATCAATATTGTAAAAATGTACTCATTCTTATGAGAATCATTAATATTGTTTAATCATTACTATAATCAGAAATTTCATCAAATTTAGAAAATTTTTGGGACAATTGACTTTCGAAAAATTCATAAATTATGATTATTTTGAAGATGCTTGAGGTTGAAAAATTTCAAGATTGTGAAACTTTAAGCGTTTTGAAATTTGAGACAAAAAATGGTCCACAAAATTTATTGAAAGTGTATAAAAATTGAGAAATTACGAATATAATGCTGTTTTGATAATTTCAGCAATTTTACTTCGAAAATTCAGTGATTTAAAAGATTTTATTAAAATTTTAAAAATGTCGAAAAGTTTGGAAATGTTGATCGTTTTTTATATGGACCTCAAAATAAAAATTTTAATCCTGCAAAAAACAAATTTCGAAAGTTTCCTTTAAAATTTGCCTCCCCCCTCCAATTTTTGCCGCCATAGGCAGCTGCCTAGTTTGCCAGTTCTGTAAATCCATCCATGGTGAAATAAGTATATTAAAATTCACACTGTTTACAGGAGTAATACGTCAATTATTTCTCTGTTAATTTGCCATTTTTGTAAACAAATTGCTACTATTTCGTGAATAAATCAATAAGCATGGAGAGAAGATGAATTTTATCACATATTCTTTTGATTACCTCCACGATAAATTTTTCTTGTCATAGGTGACAAGGCTATTTTACCGGTCTCTGTATAAAGAATCCGGAGAATCTCTGTGGCGTCTATTTTCGTGGGCGAGCAAAGAGATCGAGATAAAAAGAAATTCGCGCTCAAGTTTTTTCGCGTCTATTTGGAGACCTTGAAACGAGCGTGGTAAAAATAAGTAGGCTGTTTTTTACGGTCAACACTAAAAAGACATTTATTCTATTCTGGCATGACCGGCGTCTATTTTCGGCTGCACCCAAAAATTCTCTCAATTCCAAAGGGATAGCTAGCATACTCATTCATAAGTAATACGTTCAAGTACTTCAATTCCGTATTGTTACACTTGCAAGTTTTCGTTTCGCGTCATACGAATAAAAAACTAATGGTAGATACGAAGTCTGTTATATAATCATACATTTTTGATTACTGATCAAATTCCAATCCAAATCATAAATTTCTTATCTCTTCGCAATTTGATAAAAATATTCAATTATGGATTGAAGAAAGAAATCAACTCATCAATGAACTGTGTAACGTTGAAAGAAAAAAAAAATCTATATCAATTTATAGTATGCAGAATTCTTCCTAAATGAATGCTTTAAATATTTCCGAAATCTTCGCAAAAATACATTACAAATGTTTAAGGACATCAAAATTATTTATGGAAAATCTGAAATGTCATGAAGAAATTTCTGAGTTTTACATTCTTTTTGCTTTCTGCTTTTCGATTCATACTGTTGTATGAATTTTTCAAATTCAATACGATTGCGACCAAATTCAAAATTACTGCGGTGGATAAAGTCTAAATCGTATACACACCCCACTCCAAACATCGCCGAATTTAGATGCTAGAATTAATAAAAAAAATATATAGTTTGAAAACTTTTAATTTTAGATGAACAATGCGGCTAGAGTTATTTTAGTGTTCACACAAATATTAAATTTTCAACAAGTTTGTCACGTCTTTAACGTTTCTCAATTAAACGCATTTGTTGAGTTACAAAAAAAATCACAATTCTTCTCATTTAAACTCAATTTGACCAATTAAGAAATATAATGCCAAGCTAACCTGATAAAAAATGGTTTTTAAATGGCGATAATCTAATTGCCTTACATCAATCACTTTCCTTATATTAACTTTGAGCAATACCTGCTAAAAAAACAATACTGCACTTTCGTTCTTCCTAAAAACATTCAAAACGTCACATTACCTCACTTAATCGAATATTCATCATCGCTAAATGTCAAAATGTATCACGCAAGATCTTGGTTTTACGTTAAATAATTGTCACGATTGACGATTGTCACTTGTTGTGTTTTGTTTTCGAATGGAGAAAATGTCAACAGAGGTGCGCAGCTGACGAAAATGAGTCAGCTCGCGCAGTAAAGAAAAAAAGAGGGGCGTGGGGATTCGAGCCATCAAACCGCTACATATATTTTTTCAAATAGTCGGGCCTCCTTATACAGGCTTTATACTAAAAACATTGCACGCTTGTGAAAAATGCATGCATTACACGTAAGCGCGTTATTGAAAGTAGCAGTGCGCCAGTATAATTGGAGAGATTTCCGTATCTTCCAATATTGCCGATGTTCAAGGTCCTATCTCCACTACTGGCCATTGCCGATCCAGTAATTATTTGAGATCGATGCTTTTAAACTATAGAACTCAATCATACCATTAAAAAAATAAATAAAAACTGATTGTTGTAAACTACGATCTACCATAATCCATTCCTAATGTTGAAATAAAAATTTGTGCGAATATCTAACAACTAAATTAAAACACACAACTGAAATAAAGGTAGTGATTTTTGAACATTATTATTGTGATTGAATGTGGTTCTGAATTTTTGCTACACATCCCACTCATTATGATTAATAAAAAATAAGAACTTGGGTTCAATACAAAGGTTCATTAAATTAGGTTTTGATTATCGAAATGATTAGTTGCTATTTTTTTTTCTCCCGATATTGGACACGACAATGCTGACTCAGCCGGATTTGACAGCGCAACCAATCACAATTTTTCATGAAAACGAGCTATGGTTTAATTCAGACCGTTGTTTTAGTGGTAGCTGATTTGTAGAGATGATTTGCTAATATTTTATTGCGAATCTGAATATTAAAGGCAAATTTTGCTGAATCAGATTGTTCGTCAGCACAATTCAATCCTACAATCTCCTAATAGTTTTTTAAAAATATATATTCTTATTTTTATTGGAGCCTTTTTTTAAGTAAGAACGTGTTCGCGCAGATAATTCGTAATCGTTTTATTTTGAGTTCGAACAACAAGAAAAAATTCTCATAATTTTATTCTGTAACTAGGGCAACACCAGCTGCTTCTACCTTTGTTTCATTGTTTTTTTTTTATTTTTTTCAATAATTTACATAAGTGAGTAAATTTTAAAGTGATAAAAACAAATTATCTTAAATTATCTTTTTCTAGTTAATAAAAATGTGACTATTCTGTGAAAACAAGCGATTCATCATTATTTCTGACTGATGACTTATTCTTGATTCCCAATGTTGAATAAAATTAGATTCACATATAAATGATGGTTGAAAAAATTTTTCGTCTCGATTTTTGAGTCGATTTTCGATTGGGAATATAGAAAAAATTTCATTAAAAAAAAAAAAAAAAAAAATTAACATTGTTCAAAACACTGCTACGGTATTACTTTTAAAAAACTTCAAAAATTTTTGTATATGTTCTTCCAAGTTTTCATTTTTGTATATGTTCTTCCAAGTTTTCCTACCCAACATTTTGGAGATTCAAGAATAGTGTCTGCTGCATATCCAACTTCTATCGCAAATTTGTGATATGCTGTTCGGGTAAGCTGCAAATTTTTGCCATTAATAGAAAGTTGATCAATAATGCAGGAACCAAATGAAAAAAGCACGTTTTCTGGAGACTTTCCTTCATTTAGAATTCGCTGAATAAAAAATGATTTTTACTGCTGAATTTTGAGTGTCTGGCGCATTTCAAATCAAAATTAACACTGTCGCACTGTTTCATAACCGTCTGAGTTAGGTGTCTATTATCATAGAGTTTAGTTCAAAAAAAAAAAAAAAAAAAAAAAAAAAAAAAAAAAAAAAAAAATTAACATTGTTCAAAACACTGCTACGGTATTACTTTTAAAAAACTTCAAAAATTTTTGTATATGTTCTTCCAAGTTTTCAGAAAGGTAAAATTTATTTATTATTGTTTGAATCTCTGCAACCTGTAGTTTGCTTTTTCAGACATAAAACCGATATACGCATTGTCTTTTTATTATGAACGAGAACACTGATAATCTAGTTACTCACAATGTTCTACCACACTCGAAAATACCAATTTTTTTTCAATTTCAACTCTTACTTTCAGACATACTGACACAATTTTAACTACTACGGAGCAATGTAGAATGTGACTTAATTTTAGTAATTTTTGAAACAAGGCCTAAACATTGGTCTCGCCACAAAACGTCAAACTTTAGCATCTAGATATACAAATAGCTATTTTACATGTTCTCACCTCTTCTTGAAAGAAATTCATATTTTGGCTATTTTCCATTTTTCGTACATATTTTAACAGAATTTTGCGAGAAAAAAATAATTTCTAAACTGACAGTGCAGTTTTTTCGTTGCACTGTCGAAAATGTCATTATTTTAAATAATAAGAATTCATAAGTTTTTTTTACATAAACGTACTATTCATATTCGTAAACTAATATATTAAACTGAGATAAATTAACATGTTTCTAAAAATTTATTAACTCGTACGTAAATTCAGCAGAAAGTATGTTAATGCTAGATTAGCCTGTTGAATCTTTGACGTTTCAAATTTTACTAATTTACAAGTAGATTAGATTTAATAAACTTATAATAGGCATCCCAGAACAAGTACGAAATTTAAGTAATTCTAATGATTAAAAATTTTGAATAACACCTTTATTTATAATCTTTTATATAGTTTTTACAAGGCTGTCAATCCTCCATAAATATTTTATGTAGTTTTCATATATCATTTATAATACAACTTTATAAAATATTTATTAAGTTACTTTGAAAAACATTGAAAAAAAGGCTAAAAAAAGAAGTCGTTTAAAAAAAATTCGAAGGTTGTTCGTCTTATTAGAAAAGACTTATTCCGTTTAATTTGATGGTCTCCAAAAATATCTTGAAATTTATTATCATGACTTCGTAAATTTAACATACAATCAAAATTTACTAATACATGCAGTTATAAATATTTTCCTCAAATATTTCGCTTGTTTTTAATGAAATATGAAATACATATGTAAGACTTTTGACAAAAGTATTTTGAGTCCCTTTGCTTATAACTGTCATCTGTAAAACATATTAACATCGTTAGTATTTTCTGAAATGGGTTACAACGAATTTTTGAAGCTTAAAAAGAAAAAATTTCCGAAAATTTAAATCAGATTATGAGATCCCAGATATCGAGTAAGATTTAATTCTCAAACTTAAGTAATAAAGGAGTACACAAAATTGAAAGGTATATATTTTACACTTCATTTAATGATAAAATACATTATTGACTTGGGAGCTCAACGGTTTGTAATCAATAGCCTGATTTTTCTGTATAATGGTGACGGCGTGACTTGCCCATTTCATCATATTCTCGTCCGAGCTCAGGTTTCATACAATTTTTTTGAGGGAATCGAAAGTAATGCTTTTTTAATTACATGGTTACATAATGTGTTTACTAATGGATCGACTCTTGAATGAATATTAAATGAGATATTTTGTATCATTTACTTTTGATGATGAAACTGCAACTCTCAGTTTTTTGACGTCTCATTTTTTAAGGATATTTCGCGTTTTTTTTTCCCTACAAGTCTTGGCGCCACTTTCAGTGTTTCATTTTTTTTTTTTGCACCTTTTTTAAACATACCTAAGAATCGATATTTTCCAGTGTTCCTCTTACATTATCGCATTTTTCTTTTCAAGAAGAGAAGACAATTTATTGAAAGACCAATAACATTAAAAAAAAAACTTAACAGAATTTTCAGATATCGAAATTAAAAAAATTACCATAATGAAAAACGAATCTTTACAATAAAAAACTCATGATGAAGTTAATAAAAGTTTAAAAAAGTGATATGCAGTTCAAAAGGTTGATGTAACAAAAATCACATTTAGATAAAATATTTACAATAAAAGAAATGTTTATTACTAAGGTAATATTATTATCAAATTTTATAATTGGTATTTAATCGATTCAATAGTATTTAGTTTCCTGCGGTTTTATTCGTTTTTTTTTTTTTTTTTTTTTTACAAAAGCGATGTATCAACTTTTTTTTCACTCGTGCCCATACGCCCATTATTGATTTTACACAATGATTTGAATTCCAAAAAAATTCTTGCTTCAATGAATAATCACTAATCTACACTCGCAGGATAGTGGTCTTTAAAAAGCTTCTTCCGCCTACTCAATGAACAAAATCATCTATATGCGGAAAGAAAATGATCTCAAACATAGTGTAACCTAACAAAACAAACATATTCATGTTTATTTCCAGACCTTCCCCAAACACACGAGAATCACGATACTAGCCAAAACCACGATGAAAAAGCATGGAATCTGTTAGCGATTCGAAGCAAGAACTTTTTTCCTCGCAACAAGCTGCATAAAGCGATGATGTCACTGGCTAAAAAAAATCTCGCGCAGTATGTACACCTAGTTGAATGTAAATACCGGTCTCTTAACGCGACGAGGAACGAGCTAAATCTTCCTAATAAAAGTTGCTGCGACCACATCCAACGAATAATTCATTCAGCCAGTCCGGAATGAAGACAGAATAATTAAAATATTTTTAAACCTAATAATAAGCAACTAACTTTATTTTCAAACATCGAACTCTCATATTAACAAAAAAAAAATATTATTTAAGTTACAAAATATTATAAACATAAACAATAATATATTATTGTGAGTTTTCACAATGCCTGGCTGGACGAAACGAAGGGTTGCAGCCCGAGGCGAAGCTGAGGGATGTAATCGTTTCGTCCAAAAAGGCATTGTTAAAACTCGCAATACGGTATTTTATTTGTAGTTTTCGAATAATTTACGTTCAAATATCCGATTATTCGAAAATTTTAAATAAATTTTCTTTTTAGTTCGAATTTCAAATAGGATAAATTTTCTGAAAGTTTATCTAGGATCAAGGACTATAAATGATGAAAATCGATAGAAATTTTGATTCTTGAGTAATAAATTTCAGAAATTTATATAGCGATCTACAAAAATGATGAAAATCTACAAAATTACTAGAAAATATTTTTCAGTTTCACGAAGACCAACAAAGTTCGAGAAATACTACAAAATCGTTTAAAACCTGAATATTATAAAAATTTGATTTTTTTAAATGTATAAAGCTTTATATTTTAAAGTATATGATTCTGGAACTACCTGTATGCGTAACACTTTTAATATATTAGAAAATTCTTTCAATTGTAATAATACTTAAAAAAATACGAAAAACAGTACTATAAATCTATGTAAAAGATATTGAAATTTGAAAAATCAATATCTTATATCTAATATCTAATCAATATCTAATAATGATGATGATAATAATAATAATAATAATAATAATAATAATAATAATAATAATAATAATAATAATAATAATAATAAATTCTTGTAACAAACGCAATCAACCTCAATTTTCGCAACATACTCACTGAAGCCACTTTTTAATGATATGACTGAAACAGGGAGGCAATTGAAAATCGAGCGCTATTTTTTCGCCTTCATCTCTTTATCACGAGAAGTTTTTTCCCCTACCTTCTAATCATTTTTCGCCTTATTTTTTGCTCGTTATCGCGACGCTTCTTACGAGCTCAATTTTATAACCGTGAATCGAGGCGAAACCGCTTTTAACTTTTCCCTACTCTTTTTTAAGTATTCGATTCTTGCTTTTGCACACGTCGAATTAATCAATTTCGTATTCTGCACTCTGGCACGATTTGAAAAATGGATGAAAAGGATGCGACGGCATTGGTTGTGACTTTGTGAAAAACTATTTCATACAATCGATACACTCTCGTCATGCAAAAGAAGACAAAGAACGTTATCACGTTCGCTATATATCGCAGCAAGAGCTTTCATTGTCGACAAACTGCTAATTTTTATTATTTTTATACATTGAAATTCGAAATTTATTCTTTTCTCCTCCAAACTTTAAATAGTGCAACTCAAAAACTATAGAATCAAGTTTCAAAAAGTTTCATGTTAGAAATGTTAAGTTGAAAAATTACCAAATTATAGAACGTTCGTTTCTGTATTTTTTGGACATCTTTATTTTTATTTGGAAATAGACGTGAGCCAGAAGTTTTCTAGCTATATAGTTCAGATTGGAGACATTTCAAAATTCTATTATTTTTCATATGTATTCGCTGGGTTGACCGGAAGTTTTTTTTTGATACATTATGTGTTCTGAGGAAACCAACCTAGCAGCAATTTCCTTTAAGCTGATTAAGAACTCAAGGACATTAGAAAATGAACCTAAAGTAAATAGCTGCTAGGTTGGTTTTCTCGGAACACGCCACATATATTATCGCCTTTGAAATTAAAAACTGTCAAATTCAAAAGTCTAGCAACAATATACTTTTGTGTTTAAAAAATGGTTATGAAAGAATTTTCTGTACAAGTTATTAAATTTTCGAATAAAACGTAAATGATTGATTATTTTTTAATGAATCAACAACTGTAATATTTCAGACTAGCTTCAATTTCAACTTCCATTGTAAGGTAAGAAATGGAATGTGCCGTGTAGTACTATCAGAATTGTTTTTTTTTACCACTATATCATAAGATTACTATAATCATTAGAACGGATATTTATATGCATTTGCATGTTGCATGCTTATTTTGCATATTTCATATGTCCAGGCTTTTTTTGCATGTTATGCTTTTTCGTTGTCAATGGCAACATATTAATGTCATTTTTTCGTATATGTCAATTGTTTTTGTTTGATTTCATTGCAATTTAGTATTAAAATTGTTGTGTGTCACCGGAATTATTCAAAATTATAAGTAAATATGCCTAAAGACAAAGAATCTCAGCAAGATTTTATTCAGCCCATGGTAGATATGCATCCTGGTGTTTTTCGAAAAGACCGAACAGTCTTGTATTGTATCTACTGCAACAGGACTGTAAATGCAACGAAAATTTTCAATGTTAAACAACATTTGGTGACGTTGAAACATAAACAAGCGGCACTCAAGTGGAAACGAATGACTCAAACACTCGTTACCGAATATCGACAACAGCCTTCAGTCAACCCTTTTAACCTGGAATTGTGTCGATCGTTGATTGAAGCGAATATTCCTATAA